>JAJGRX010001456.1:0-304513 GCA_025461125.1 Carex kokanica
GGCAATTAGGAATTTCTTTCTCAAGCAATCCCTTCTTACAAAAATAGCAATATATAAGAGTTCAATCTTATCAGAAGGAACCAATAAAAAAACCCTAATAAAACTATGCCGTGGAGAAACATTAATTCCATCAGTACATATATAATTTATTGTATCCTTTTAAACAAATGAAAATTTGAAATAAAACAATCTCAAGATTCTGCGGGTTACTTGATGCTGGAAAAAAAAAAATTTAATACAAACAGAATAGCATGGGCCATATGTGAAGAAGAATAAAGCCATAAGAAAAATGAATATACAATCTTAATTAGTTTTCCATTTGGTAAGGAAAACCCAGTCCTTTTGCAATGACAAGACAAACAATATTCCTTGATTAATGAATTATAAAATTGAATATTGCAATAGACATAACACGGTCCATTCTGCCTCAAATTATATTTTTGTCATCTTAAAATGTCCCATAACTGAGTAATCAATAATGAAAAATAACTATATATTAACTATGACTAAAAAAAAGTGGTAGGAAAAGAAGTACCCTAACCTGAGGATCGCTTAATTGAAGATCTAGGTTTGTAACATTTGAAAGATTGGTGAGGAGCTTGAACCCAACATCAGTCAGATCATCATCATAATAAGAAGTGGGAAGTTCAACTCTTGTATTTATTAGAGATGCCATATTTTCCCATGAAAAAGTTCTCATTGGTGGCATGTTTTCCCATACCAATGCAACTGGGAAATAAATCTGCTGCGATCCCAGAGGATCGCAGGGTTCCTGCGATTCCAATTTCAACCGTTCATATGTTTTGAGATTCGTGCACAAAAACTGATTTCTCAAAAATATTCTGAATTTTATCATTTGAATGGTTGGATTTAGAATCGCAGCAGATTTGGACCCATGCAACTGGTAACACTCGCCCGCAGCCCCTGATCTCCAAATCAAGCAAGACAGGGGGCTAGAAATCTTCAAGTACTGTTCCAGACCACAATCAAGGAGAACCAACTTCTTCAATTTACCAGAAGAAATCTTTTTGATGTTCAAATTACACTTGTGTAGAAATAATTCTTCAAGGATGGGACAACCAAAAAAACAAAGCTTATCCACGAAACCATCATTCACTGTTACACAAGTGGGATGCAATTTTTTGAGGCACAGAAGGTGAACTGTGCTAGGTGCAATTTTGAGATAATCATGTCACCAACAATCTTGCTCCAATACAACATCATGCAGTGATGCACACGTGAAAATCGGATCGGTATCAAAATTGCTCCAATATGTCCTGGCTTTGAATTTCATGGCTTGCAATATTAAAGCGCCCAAGAGCTCGAGAATTGTAAGAAGCACCGTCTTTTTGTATAACAAACAAGTCTGAATTTCTCCAAGTTTTGACGGTTCTCTGTTTTGCATCACATCTTTAACAAATCGCTAGAACTTGGCCTCCCTAGGTCCCCTGACCTCTTCTAAGTTCACATCTAAAACCGGTACACAGGCCCATGTGTATTTCCATCTTTTGGACAGCACGCATGTCTCCACGGCTTCTTTAGTACTGAGGAAGGAGAGGATGTGCTGTAGAAGAACATCAGGCAAGTTGCTAATCCTATCAATTGCATCACTGATTTCGAAACAGTTAATTTTATCCATCTTCACCCTTTAAGAAGCGTCTCCTCACAACACCTTGCATGCAAGAATACTTTGTTGAAATAGAGAAATCACATTGATTAAATTGAAGGCCTGTTC
The DNA here is from genome assembly GCA_025461125.1 of Carex kokanica. Classification (NCBI taxonomy): domain Eukaryota; kingdom Viridiplantae; phylum Streptophyta; class Magnoliopsida; order Poales; family Cyperaceae; genus Carex; species Carex kokanica. Next base: position 1,736 of record JAJGRX010001456.1, read on the forward strand.
AGTTTCTTATGTAGGCTACAGCGTACACCGAGAAAAACTCTCTGGAACTGGGTCCCGCAATATATTCCAAGTTTCTTTCTTCATCTCTTCTAGAAATGAAATGTTGACCGTTTTCGTGGTTTATTAGCATATAGAAATTTGAAGGAAAAATAATAAGTTTGTTTTCGGATCCGCTATGGCTGATATAAACCAACCGTGGTGCAGATATCCTGCCCGCGCTGCACTCTCCAGTCTGCACCTTAGACCCTGTTTGCATTGGTTTTTATCACTCTTAAATTAAGATGAAGTCCTTTTATAATGATGAAATTGTTTATTCATTTGTTTCTTCCATTTGTTCAATATGGAGTAAGAACCTTTTGGAATATATATACATACATACATACATATATATATATATATACAGGAATTGGCTATGGTGCTATGCGTAGCATAGAGGGCCTCCGTGCTACGGCTCAATATTTGAATTTTCAAAATCCTAACGGTCGATCCGAACCGTTCAACGTGATCTCCATATGAATATGTACTTGCAAACCAAATTTTACATTTTTTTAAATTTTTTTACTATTTTTTTAGATTGGTAGAAAATCACTTGATCTAAAATTTCTATACCATTCAGATCAAGTAATTTTCTACCTATCTAAAATAATAATAAAAAAAATCTAAAAAATGTAAAATTTGGTTTGCAAGTACATATTCATATAGAGATCACGTTAAACGGTTCGGATCGACCATTAGGATTTTGAAACTCAAATATTGAGCCATAGCATGGAGGCCCTCTATGCTACGCGTAGCACCGTAGCCAATTCCTATATATACACATATACAGAGTAGAACTAGGGTGTTCCTAAGCTCACCAAGCCTCTTGTGAACTCAACTCTAAAACCTATCGAATTGACTTCAAACGACATTTCCAAACCGTTAGATGTTCAATCTATATTAAAATGTGCTTGGAGACCAAATTTTACATTTTTTTGGAATTTGTTTACTATTTATTAAGATGATCTGAAAAAATCGCTGTTTTTATTAAAATTCTGCACCATTGAAAAACAGTGATTTTCAAACCATCTTAATAGATAGTAAAAAAATTCCAAAAAATGTAAAATTTGGTCTCCAAACACATTTTAATATAGATTGAACATCTAACAGTTTGAAAATGTCGTTTGAAGTTAATTCGATAGGTTTTAGAGTCGAGCTCACGAAGGGCTTGGTGAGCTTAGGAACACCCTAGTTCCACACACACACACACACACACACACAAACTAATTACAAGTATCGTGTCTATTTGTTGCAATGGAAATAATGAAATATATTACAAGAGAACAAAAAAATCTCATACAAAATGACATATTTTCACAAAACAAATTCAGAGAAAATGGCAAATAACATTTCTAAATGACATGTTAAATATCATCTGCACATAAATAACATTATTTAAATGTATGTTATTTGATCTTTTTGACATATTTTCATATCTCATATAAAATGACATATTAAATGACAAATAATATTCCTCAAAGAATATAAAAAAAATTGAAAGAAATGAAGACGTAACCAATCAAATTATTAATCAATTTTAAGAAACTTGAAATGACAAATCAGGACCAATCAGATAGATGATACAAATTGCATGTGGCGAGTACATATCTAAATGAATTTAAATTTCTACACGTAGAAAAACATACAAAAGATGCATAGAATCAAAAGAAGACAGACTATTTGATTGAAGGGATTGATATTCAATTCGAAATTTCATCTTTCAATCACAACCGTTGGCGAATTAGAACATCTACGTACTTAATATAAGAATAGAGATATGTAAGAAGGAATTTCATATGAAGTCAGTATACCACTAATTTCAAATATATAAGAAGAAAATTTATTTACTGATGAGTTAATAACTAAACTAAGAGGCAAGTTTTATTATCGAAAGAAATATTAAATTGTCTTACATCCACAGGTTATCTTTACCACAAATAATTTCAAGGATAGACATAAAGATAGCCAATTAGGTACAAATTTTTGAGAGAATAGCACAATAGTCAATTAGACAAAAGCTTGATCCATATTTTGAAGGAGAAAGATGACAATGGCCAATAATATACGAAATGAACTTTCGTATTATATTCCAGGGATTTAATAATCAATTTGAGAAACATGTACGTAAACCGTTTTTTGACCCAAAAGAATTTAATCTTGGAGACTGTCCTTACCTGAATTCCATAAACAAATTATAGTGATTTTTTTCTTTTCTGTATTCGATTAACTACACAAAACCTTAAATTAATGAAACTCCTATATTCTAGCTAGTGCCTAATTTTAAGTGTGAAACAACGCGCTTTAATAGTTATACTAGAGGTAAGCCTTGTTTTGCTTCGCTGCGATTGTTGAGAGAGGATAAAAAGAGAAGGGCTCAAATGCCTCCACTTTTCATGCTTCCATCGTACTTCCATTTTTAAAAGTTTAATAACTCAAAATTTAAAACTTAAAAGTCAAAATAAAACCGTTGGATATGATCTATATCATTTTATCTATGTGCTCATAAAAAATTATCACATTTTAATTTTGTTTTTATGTGAATCAATAAGTTGAAAAATCAACGCTTTGAAATTATCCACATTAGTACGTTTTTTACAAGCTCTTGATGACAACCAAAACAAAATTGAGATGTCATAAATTTTTACACGTGCATAAATAAAATGATGTAGATCATATCCAACGCTTTTATTTTGACTTTTAAGTTTTAAATTTTGAGTTATTAAACTTTTAAAAATGGAGACACGATGGAAACATAAAAAGTTGAGGCATTTGAACCCTCCTCGGAAGAAAAATATGTAAAAAGTTTGTACGAAAAGATTGTATATAAGAACACAATACGCTACATAAATAAATGACCGACTATATAGAAAGTTATACCTATTATACACAGACATGACAAACAGACATGAGAAGGGGAAGAGAAGAAACGGGTACAAAGTAAATTTCCACAAGGAGTGGGGGGTGGTCAAAGGGCATTGGAGCAAATTCGGTCTGATGTCAAATCAGAACCGTTCGATCCACATCAAACTTGTGCACATTTGATATGCACAAAATCTAAAATTGTCCATACAAATCTTAATACCAATCAAACGATTCCGACCATAGATTTGATGACTTTATAATGCACCCTCTTCCCGGATAATCTCATTCAAACAACAGAAATTTGAGATAACTATTCCAAGTCCAAACTTTCACAAACAGTTCATCTTGACACCCTAATTAAGCAATAAATTAAATATGCCTCACAAAGTTTTGAAAAGCTTTTTCAGTTGAACTCTGATTTGTCTTGCACTCTTGCAATTCATTTAAGACTTGCTAATATTCAGACAGGATGCATCATGATAGCTTTGCATTTAGCAACGTTATGCCTGAAAAATATAAAACATAATCAATGGTCCGTGAACAAATATATACTACATAATCATAGTAGACAAACAACGAGTCCGTGCCCCCAAAATACGCCGAGTTAATAGGGGCACCTAAACATAAAGATTATCTCTGTCAAGAAGCTAATAATAATTTGCTACAACATAACCAATGAAAATCATAATTTCACGTGATCTCACATACAAAATATAACATCCAAAAAAAATTAAAAGGGAGCATTTTGCAAGAGCATTTTGCGAGAGTGCATATGGCCACCAACACATACAAGCAGATTCCACAACTCTCATCAAAACATCAAACTGCTAGTATCCTGACATCAATGCTGTAGAATCTGCAACGAAAAGTAACAATATTTAATTAAATCAATAAAACATAAACAAGGGGTGTGCTAGCAGGAATTCGCATCCTCTGCGGAGTTAACCCCTGCGGCGTCGTGCGGAGCTTTTAATCTGGTCCGTTTGTTTTGATCAGACGGACCAGATTCTATTAAAACCCGAATTGAAAACAAAAAAACAAAATTTCCCTTCCCAATAAGATCTGATCTGGTCCGTCCGATCAAAACGAAAGAAAAAATTTAAAGCTCCGCACGACTCCGCAGGAAAAACTCCGCAGAGGATACTGGTCCGTGCTAGCAGAAGACGCACATCCCACCTTTATTTTAAAGCACAATCTTTACCTTTTCAAAAGGCATCTTGGCTTTGTCATGACTAACGGGGATTGTTTCCTTGCTTACCCATCTTCTGCACATCTGTTGGCGAAAGTATCTTGATGTACCACACACTATTCACAAATGACCTGCAAATTTAATACCATTCTAGCTCAGCAACTACAAATAAGAGAGAGAGAGAGAGAGAGAGAGAGAGAGAGATTAGATGTGGATGATGTGTTTTATTTAATGAAAAGAGTGAGGCTATGGTACCTATGCATAGTGCATATTGGTATGTACTAAGGATCAATAACTGCATTTTCAAAGTCCAAATAATCAATCTGAACCGCTCAACATGATCTCCATATAATAATGTATTTGTGTAGATCAAATTTTATATTTTTTGAATTTTTTTACTATTTTTTTAGAAAAGTAGAAATCACTTGATCTAAAAATTCTACACCATAAAGTGATTTAAATACTATCTAAAAAATAGTAAAAAAATTTCTAGAAATATAAAATTTGGTTCAGATAAGACTATTTGGACTTTGAAAATGAAAATATTGATCCGTAGTACGGACCACTCTATGCTATGCATAGTACCATAGCCTCACTCTTAATAAAAATTATTCTAGGCAGCCGCTGCCAAGGTTTCCAGAGAGAGAGAGAGAGCAGGGGGGCGTACTCCCAAGGGTCATCGCCGAGGAGAAGAATATCATTCTCTCGGTCGACGAATACAAGCTGCCAGCCTGATCTATCCGGGTCATCCAACTGACCCTTTATACCAAACATCTGTCCCAGTTCCTCCCTTAACTCTGCGTAGTTGCTGAACCTGCTGATGTCCAGTGACCTACCCACCGACCCCGACTTGTACACCTGCACTCATCATATATTGGTACAAATTCAGACACAAGCCAAAAAAAAAGAGCACATAAAAATGTTCCAGAAAAAAATAGAAAATCTATGGTTCCTAGACTTCAGGGGCCCGTTCAGCAAAATGTGGAATAGTGGAAGTATAGAGGAAAAGTGGAATTTGGAATAGGCTACTATTTCGTACTATTCTGGTCCTGTTCGGTTGATGGTGGAAGAGTGGAAGAGTATTGGAAAATGAGCCAATTCCATCTCTTGGAAAAGGCCAATTCCTCTATTCCACCATCCCTGTGGAATAGAGAATTGGCTCGTAGAGGAATATAGGAGGGACCAAAGGGTAAAAAGGCAGGGGTTTGACTGCAAAAGTTCAAACCCAATTCCACAATTCCACTAATTCTTTTCTTGTTTGGCGGGAATAGAACCTCTATTCCACTCTTTTCCTCTTTTCACACTAGCCGAACAAGCCTCAGGCAATCACAAGGTTCAATAGGGAAAGACAACCTAGTAACACTGGACATGTCATGCACAGCAAGAGGTTTAATAGTGCGAGAGTCAAACTTTTAAGAGTATATCAGATAATACACCATTAAAAACTTAAAAAGGCAATAAATAATTTGTGCAAGGTTCTGACTGAGACCCAAAAAGGTGAAAAGAAAAGTATATATGGTCAAACTGAAACATTTATTTTTTTACCTTGACAAATGTCCTGGCGGTGGATTCGTTCTCTCCTGTAGGTTGCAACAAGCCTGACGATTCGTCCATGCAACCATACAGGGACTGTTGAGGAGCATACGCAGACGGGCCCGCAAACCCAGACACATCGCTCTCAGAGGCACTAGAACTCATATTGGGAACCATGTTATACAAAAGCGAGGATGCATCCACATTTGCACCAAAAATTGCAGTATTCTGTAGGTCACCTGCACCCCCACGATTACTCTCATTTCCCATGCAACTTTCCTTGCCAGCAAGTGACGACATCATGCTGGAGTTACCAAATGTACCCATCTGTGCACCCATAAGTTTCTGGTCCCACTGGGTTTGCTGGAACCGAGAATAGTCAGCAGCTTGCTTTGAAGTGCCATCGAGAAAGCTGCAATCTAGCACACTCTGTTGGTGGTCCCCACTGGAAGTGTGATATGTGGAAGTGCTCATGCTGGTATCTGTGAATCCAAATTTCTCACGCAAGTGAGGGGGAACCTGCACCTGGTAAGCTTGTGGTGATTGCTGGTTTTTCTGTTTCTGATCACTCATCTGCTGCTGCTGCTGCTGCTGTTGCTGCTGCTGCTGCTGCTGCTGCTGTTGCTGCTGATGCTGCTGCTGCTGTTGGAGTTGCTGCAGCTGCAATTGCTGCTGGTGAAGGGCATTTTCGGCATTCAACATTTGGTGGGTCGCTTGCTGTGCAATCTGTTGCTGAAGAAGCGGGCTCATGTTGCATTGTTCTTGAGATGATTGCATGGGTTGCTGGAGGTTGCTCATATACTGTTCTTTCAAGAAGGTAGGGGGGCCACTTGGTGAAGCTGCTACTGACTGGTAAGGGCCATGGTTGTTACCAAGTAAATTAGGTTGGAACCGCTGGGAGCCCCACGAGCTGATTCCCGGCGGTTGGAAGTTGAGAGATTGATAACTGCCTCCATCTCCAGCTACACCTCTCAGCCACATTAGAGCATTGCTTTCATCTTTTTTATACATTCAAAATAATTATTTTATAAAAAAAAATACAGCAATAGAATGGTGTAAAAAAACTAACAGAAGCATCACATATCAGCAGACTTTCTACATACCGGAGCCCACTTAGAGTCTGTATCCTCTGAGAGATATCCCAAACTTACAGTTTATCTGAAGCCGGGCTAAATATTTTTCAGTTCCAATTTGGAATGCAGGGGGCTAGTATTATTGTGCTTTGAGATTAGTGCAGGAAGAATTTGAACAGTCCAGATTTTCCACAGATCAACTCTTTGAGATATCTCAGGGGATGCGAATTCGTACAGTTAGGTGCTGTTAGTATCAATCTCCCCAAGTCCAACTCTATTTTAGGCATCTAACTATGATGTTACTTCCGACGGGTCAGCTTGCAATCATTATGCCACAATTTAGAGGTGCCATTCTAAAGGTATTCTTACTCTTAACCAAGACTGTACCCAAGTACTCTAGCAATTACGGAAAGAACCGAGCATTGAAAAGATTATTAGCAGTGCATTACTAATTCACTCAGCGGGAATAATTTTGTACCTTGAATAGTGGGAATCCCAGAGTACCAAGGATGCTTGAGACGAAGAGGAAACAAAGAAGGATACATTGGAAATGTAGTCAGCGGTTCAATCTCCCATAGTGACACCCTCGGTGGCCTCTCACATGCTGTTGATTCATCCCAACCAACCTGATATTAGGACAAACAACATCAGGGGCAGAACTAGAAATTTGAGATTGGGGTTGGTGGGGGGGGTCTAGAAAATCAAGTGCAGCGTAATTTTATTTTATAAGGTAGGCTAAAAGTATTAATGCATACAAAAATGATAAAATTCAATGGACAAAATTACAAAATTTCAATTTATAGGGGTGGCTTAGCACCCTTTTCAATACACTACCTTCCACCCCTGAACAACATGTTCATAAAAAATCACTGTTAACTAGAAAAATTTCCCAAGGACAAGAACTAAAGAATAAAACATCAACAAGTTCTTGGAGCAAAAGTGCCTAAGAATGTCCAGTGAGAATTACAAAAGCTTTATACCAAATATGAGATTTTCTTTCATGAGTGAGGCTACAGTACTATGCAAAGCGAACATCGGTCCGTACTATGGATCCTTATCTTTATTTTCAAAGTCCAAACAGTCAATTTGAACTGTTCAATTTGACCTCCGTATGAAAATATACTTGTGGAGGCCAAATTTTACTATTTCTTTAAATAGGTAGAATATCACTTGATCTAAAGATTCTGGACCATCCAAAAGTAGAGATTTTCAACTATCTAAAAAATAATAAAAAAATTCTAACAAACGTAAAATTTGGCATCCAAATACATTTTCATTTGGAGATCATATTGAATGGCTTGGATCGACTGTTTGGACTTTGATTGAATACAGATCCATAGTACGGACCGATGTGCGCTATGCATAGTATAAAAGAAGTTTTCTTTCATTTAAGAAGAATTAAGAACTTAAGGAAAGATTGCTTATAAAAGAAGTTTGCTAACCTTGACTGATCTCCAGTGAGAATTTGGCCAGCGCACAGGGTCCACATCACTTATCTCTGTTATTGTCCCCATGTACCTGTCATCCATTAAAAATATTCAGTTTTGTTTTGCACATACTAATTAAAAGTAGGAAAAGAGAAATTTGATACCAACATTCTCCGAAGGGTGTTAGACCAATTCAAGAAGGCTCTAATTAGGGTATGTTTGAATGCATAAGAATAACACTAATTCAAAAATAGAGCTGTTCAATGTGGCAAAAAGAGCAATAGTAGATTGTATCAGATGCTCTGATGGGTTGATGCCGACTGCTACGTTTTCTAAATTATGCCGGTCCAGATTTCCTTCATATTGTTCCCTTACCATTTCTATTGTAGTCTACAATTAAATGAGGATCGATTTGCTGCATGTTGGAATATAGCGTTCTCGCCTCCGCTCCAACGGTCGCGCCAGTATGATTTCAACCAAAGTTTTGAAATTGCATAATTTGAATTACCCGTGTTTGGATCTACTCTTTAAATATGGAAATCTCCTAATGCGCCTTTCAGAACGAGGTCATTTATTTCGGAATTCGTTTCCTAGTTGCGAGCAAAAAGATACAATAGTGGACATATTTTGAGACCATTTAAATTATTTTACTTCCTTCTACTAATTTATTCCCAAATATTTATAATTTATTGTCGGTCCTAGAATATTATAAAAAGATGCGGTGTACATTTCTTGATGCGGGCGACAAGCATCCATTGAATTAGGAACAATAAGTTGAATGTTTCCAAAAATATGAATAAGAAATACTAAATAATATCATACATAGAATATCAGAGCAAGGTAGGACTTACTGCCTAATAAATCCTGAACCTTCTTTATCAAGCCCACAGATGCTGATATGGCCCAAGTATCTACCCCATTACGCACTTTGTTTAGATGGATAACATAGAAACAAGACTTTTAGTAGAACTCAAAGATTAATTGCACATTAAAAAATAATAGAATAAGTTTCTTTGCTTGACTCAACACTTTCAAAATACAAATGATATATGAATTTACTGTGTTTAATATTGAATAAGTTTCAAGGTCATCTTGATTTTTATCTTTTCTTTTTGTGAATTTGACTCCTCGGATTTGTAAAATTTTACTTTAAATGCCAGAATATGAATAGAAATACATATAAAATGATAAGAACAATGCATTTTTTATCTTGACGGTTGCTAACTAAAGCCCATGAAAAATCACCTCTCAAACCAGTACAGGGTTCACCCTTTTTTTCACTTTAAAGTGTGTGCAGGGTTTTCCAAATGTACAAGGTTCATCCTTTTATGCATTAAAAATCATGCCAACACACTGGGCAAGGGATAGGCGATCGGTCATTGGCGAGCATCCACATTCTCCTTTTATGTTTACAATTAGGACCATAATAGTTATAATTATATTTTTTTTTTTCTAACCTATTTTGACACTTTCTGTCGCCTATTTTTATTTTTATTTTTGTACCTTTTCCTTAACAAAAACAACTATAAAAAAGTATTATATTTGAAGTGCATTGAAACACTAGTTTTTAAAATTGAGTCAACAACTCTTCTTTATTACCATATTCATTACAACCCATTTAAACTTTTTAACAATGCATAATATATAGAAATATGAAATAACCAAATGGACCAATGTGACACGAGGTTTCGGCCCTAGTCCAAATACTATTTGCACTATTTTGAATAATACAAGATTATTACTCTTTCCACACTATTGGAATTAGAACTTTATCGCAATATTCTCACACACTAACCAGAATAACACTATTCTTTCACTATTCCTTTGACGATCCAAACGACACTAAGGGTACTTGCGTTTTACGGCAGCACAGTTATGCCCCCAAACAGCACCAAGAGACCAATATGACTGTCTATAGTAAAAAATGAGAGAAATGTTTCCTAGAGCAGCTCCAACAAAACTATTACCAAAAAAATACCTCACCTACGGACGCTCGACTCCTCAGTCTCAAACAGCATCCTAAAGCGCATCCCGACTGATATGCGAGTGTGAAAGACAGCCTTTATGTACTTGGAAAGTGGAATTACAAACTCTGATGGGCTTGCCCTACCAAAAATAAATTAAAAAAAAACCTGTCAAATTACAATCTTAAAAATGAAAAGGTTGTAATTTCTACTTCAAAAAAGATTCGATCTCATTGTAATAATCTGAGATATTACCTAGGGTTGTAAAAAATGGTGAAGCGGCTGTTGGTGGCAGCTGCATGAGCAGCTGCAGCAAGGAGGCCAATATGCATGCTGTCACTTGAAAGGACAGAAGAGGGCATCACAGTCTGAGGCCGGCTGGCACGTCTAATTCCCAACAGGAGTTGATTTTTCTCATTCCTACGAATTATTCATACAAGGAAAAAAAAAAAAAAGAGTAAATCTCAAAAACCAAATGAAATTAAAAGGAAGAAGAATTAGGTGAGTCACAAGTAATAAAGCAAACCATATGAAAAGAACAGAATCCCCGGCAACGAGTCTCTTAGCACTAACAAACACACTCCAGCCCGTGGTAAGAAGGTGCCTCTTTGGTTGGCCTGTAAAGAAAACAGCATTGAGTAAAAAATCTCAAGCTCTTATCTAAACTGGTAAACCTAGATTCATCTTATACTTGGAAACTGAACAAAAGAGCGTAAATTGGCTAAACAGAGGCACTGTTTTTGATTCAAATGTGTTAACAGGAACTAATTTGATCTACATCAACTTCAAACAAGACACTTAAAGCAACCATTGCCGGTGCTATAGGGAGGATTAAACAGAATGGATATTAACAGTCAAATCAGCATACCAATCCACAAAATTATCCCCACAAATAAATTATTCGAATCCTATATGGATATGGACTCGGATACAGATAGTTATTAGGTAAGGTAAAGTGATGTGGATATGGATGCAATTAATTTATAATCACTAAGAAAGATGCAGATATCCGGATTTCTATCTTTTGTGTCTCTGTCCCATGTTTCTTCTTGCTTGTTTTTTCTTTTTGTTGAAACTACTCTCATATTTCATATAATACGACAATCAAATAGCATGTGTATGTTTCACATCAATTTTTTTATTTTAAAATTTAATTTTGACATTCTAAAATGTATATTTTGGTTATACTTGCACATCTTTTGTAGCATGCGTTAATTATCTATTGATTCTGTTCTGAAACGGTATTTGTCATTTATCTGTTTCATATCGCTTGCATGCAGGTTTGACTTCGACTTTTGACATCCATTTATATATTCGGACCAGCTCACTGTAAAGCGGATACAGATACGGTCCAGCACTATCGTTCAGTTTACACCCCAAAATCCATGAATTAACTTATTAACAACTGTCAACAGCAGTAATTATCTTAACAAGCACTATCTGTTCCAAATCCTTACCATTTTCTTATTAGAGATTTAATACTTGAAAACTTTTAATTATGGAGGCATCATGAATGAAGGCATTCGAACCCTCATTTGAAAATGCTCATTCCCAAACTAATCTGCAGATATGTATTTCCTTTATGCTTCATCTAATTATAACAAGTTGACTCAGGTATTTCAATAAGAATGGAAAAAGGCCTTCATGCTTTCCTTTTCCTCATTAGTCATTACACTCCTAATTGAGGTGAAAAATTATAAAAATTTGGAAGACCATTCCTTTATTCTTAACCCCTAAATTAAAAACTGTAACCAAACAAGGCGAACTAAATAACTTTTCCTTTCCTGTCCCAAACTACAAACAGTTCTATCTATTTTTTCCCTCTGTAAATTGGTCAGGTCAATTTATACCATAGTATGTAATATGTTGTCTTAGATCCAATGAACAAGTACAGGGAAAAACATGTAAAATCAACTAAAATGAAACCTCGAAAGATGTGCCTAAACTTCCATTCCACGTCATGTATATCCCTGGCAATTAGCTCCTGGGCAGGGGGCTGCTGCGTGAAATCCTATACATAACCACAGACTTGATAGGTTAAAATAAAAAAAAAACAGCTGCTTGGTAATAAACCAAAAAGGAAAAGTGACATTTTCATATACCAGTGGAGGGAAGACTCTTTCAGCCGCTCGGCGTGGGACCGAGAAACCTCCATGGGTGCTGGTATCGCTCGCTGTCAGAGTCTTGCAAAAGTAATTTGTCGGTTGCTTGCTCATAATGCCCATTTCAGCTGGAAGATATGCATCATTTTGCTCTTGCTACAAAATTTTGTTTTTTAAAAAAAAAAAAACAAATTCCTCAAACCCAATATAATATGTGATTTTAATACAAAGCAAAAGGAAACTTTCAATCTACTGAAGCTTACCGGGTTTAATGGCTGCAGTGTCATTTGGGCATAGACCTCGTCAGTCTCAACATCTGCCTGAAAAAGATTACAAAGTTTAATTTCTCTATAAACACTACTACCATAGAATTTTAGATGGAAATGAAATAAATTATTCCAAATAAAAAAAACTCACATGCATTGTGACATCGTGGAGTTGGCAGATGAGCTGAGGTGGCAAATTGGGGTAATTCGGAATGTGACCCTCTACCTCCTTGTTGGTTGATGCCGCAACCTTCAATTCAAAATTGTTACATGTGATCAGGATCAAGATAAAAGGTATTATAATTAGGTCGAAATTACAAAAATTCTCTGTAATCTCCAGCATAATGATTGGATCATATTAATCATATTAGCTTTTCTAGCCCAAATATTAAAAGGAAACATGAAGTCTTCGTCTCCGGATCAAGGGACAAATAAACTCGCCTGCTCACTGTGGCCTTGTGGGAAGTACACTACGCGGGTCCCAACTGTAGGGAGGCAGACAAGCGGGCCCGCACATGCATGCCATAACTCTGTATTTAAACATTTCTTTTCTGCAATGTAAGAAAGTACTTCAACTTAATTGAATAGAAAATAAAAGAAGGAAAGGAGTAATACTTATTTATTCTGTCGAATTTTTGTAGCTAGAAATTTTTGGAGCAAAAAAAGGCGGTTTGACTTTTCCAAATAGCCTATTTTTTTAGGGTTTGTTAGCTATAATCCAAACTCTAACAACCAAAGTCAAACTAGAAAGACAAGTTTTCCTCTCAATTGAATAAAAAAATAAATCAAGTAATAGTTTACTAGCACTAATAGAGAACACAAAAGAGAGAGAAGAACATGGATGAATCCCAGAAAAATTAAAGAAAAGAACAAGTGCTTATTATTTAGAAAATAAAACCAAATTAATTAAGTTTGGACTAATTGAGGCGAAGGGGAAAGAAAGAGAAAAAATAGAGAAATGTAAAAATGGGTGGAAAGCATAGAGTTTTTTAAAATAAAAGGTACCTTCTTCCTGTGGTTGGCCGAGGCTGGCCACAGAAGAGTTCATCTCCAAAAGGGGAAAAACCCTAAACCTCACAAAGCCCCATTAAATCCTCTCTCTTCCGATCTAAAACCCTAGCTTAAGCCCCAAATCACCTTCTTTAGCGACCTCAAAGCAACCGCATTCTACAAAAAGCATTGAGAGAGAGAAAAGCGAGAGATCAATAAATCATCCTATCAGCAAAACCCTAAATCCTGGACCAGCAGCAGGTCAGGAAAAAGCAAAAGAGGAGATGAGAAAAAGGGGGACAGTGGTATGGCAGTGTATCTCTTTTCAAAGGGACCACCAAGTGATGAGCATTAACCTTAGCCCAGCTCAGAGCAGCTGATCGCCATTAGTAAGTGTACAGCATGTACGCACACAAAGCAAAGCAGAGAGAGAAAAAGGAAAGGTGGAATTTGTGACTGAGTGAGAAAGAGAGAGATCTGTGGATATTTAGGTTTCGGCCATTTAATCGCAGCTCCTGCTGCTGATTTTTTTTAACTTAGTTTCTAAGAGCGAAAATTTCGGAAATAAAATTTTACAGCTTTTCCGGGTTAATATTTTAACAGAGCGGTTTTAGCTTTACGAAGCGCACGAACCATATGAACGCTGTTTTGGTTCGATAGTTCGTGCGCTGCATGAAGCTAAAACTTCTCTGTTACAATATTTACCCGTTTTTCCTGATATGCCCCTGTAACACTCAACTCAAGAGTGTGTTCAGCAAATACCACACTACTCTAGTGATAATTAAACTATAAGTATTCATTCTAAGAGACTTTAAAGTTAATTCACGTGTAACATAAAGTTATATTTTATAATGACAACGGAGTAGGTTGGATGGGTATTGGATTTACTTTTGGTCTGATAGACTCCATGACTGTCTGATCTGTTTTAAAATTTGTATACATGAAATTGATGCAAGTGAGCACGAATATTAAAACGTAGTGCACAGATGTAAAACGGATCGGACAATCTTGGAGCACATCTATTATATATATATAATCCTCATAGGGTCGCTACAGTATATTCTACAGGAAACGCTACAGTAATTGCTACAGTGACAAATAGTAAAAAAATTCTAAAAAATATAAAATTTGGTCTCCAAGCATATTTTATTATAAAAGTCATGTTAAGCGGTTCGGATCGACTGTTCGGACTTTGAAAATGCAGAAAAAAGATTGGGTGCATTGGAAGCATTAGGAGCATAGAAATTTGGGTGCATTTGAATCCTCTAACTTTATATATAGTTAGAAAATCACAAATTAATGAATATGGTATACCGGTATAACTTTATACAGTAACAACTTGATTTTGTGATTTTGAATTCATTAATATAGCATTTTTTTTATAACCGGTATAACTTTATATATAGTTAGATGTTTATCTTAATAGTTAATTATCTTTTTTTTTCGGTAATATTCTGATACAATCTTTTTACACTCCTCTCGATAATAGCCGCCGAAACAAAGCGAGGCTCACTTCTAGTTTAACTTAAAGTAGATATATATGAGCATCGGACCTACTCTGCCGTCTTTTATGGCACCTTTTCTTTTTGTTGGATAAAGTCCGATAAATCATCAACTATTTAATATTCACAATTAAATTTATCATCTGAATTTTGAACATTCAATCGACTTCTCGTGCAAAAAATATTATTATTTACCACTAAAATTAGTGCTATTTTTCATATTATTACATATTTTAATTTTTATCTACTTGCTAAATAACACGTCATAACAACTTTCTTTTATTTAACATCTTGTCTAATTTATTTATTTACTGTTTTTTTTTTTATAAAATTAGAGGTCAAATTACTTAATTATTAAAATTTTCAAGAAAAAAAGTTATATTTAGATTTCAAAACCGTAACTCCTTGTACAGAAGAAATTGCATTTATTACTAGAGCAAAAAAAAATTCTCTAATATTTAACTTAAGTTAGTATTTACTTTAAATATATTTTACTCGTCAGGTACAAAGGTTAAATTTCAACTAGTTTCAATGCATGCCACAAATGTCTATCCCGTCGTAATAAGTTATCTGACTGTCCAATATCCAATGAAAAAATAAATTGCACTCTTCGAATTGAAATATCCAATATTCCAATCATGTGCTGTAAGTAACAGTATGCGTTTCATCATATGGACAAGGTAC
Organism: Carex kokanica; assembly: GCA_025461125.1. Classification (NCBI taxonomy): domain Eukaryota; kingdom Viridiplantae; phylum Streptophyta; class Magnoliopsida; order Poales; family Cyperaceae; genus Carex; species Carex kokanica. The sequence goes on from JAJGRX010001456.1 coordinate 17,364, forward strand.
CGTCAAATGATTAATCAAAAATAATTGACCATAATCGAAAAAAATTGACCGATTAATCGGAAAAAAATTTGACAGTTTGGTCACCGCCAACGACTATTCAACCAATTAATTGGTGTAAACGGATATTTTTTACAACATTGTTCCAATCTATGATTCAACTTGAGGTTAATCTCGAGGACTACCCAAAACTTTTTGAAATAATCAACGACATAGAGCATCGACCGGAGGCTAAATAATTCCACAAGATTCTTGAACATTCGTACATCAAAAATTCTTCATATCTCAACTTAGAACGGGGCAAAGTCTACAGACTACAGAAGATCATGATTCATATATAGAGAAAGAACTAATATTTATATTGGAGTAGAACTAGGGTGTTCCTAAGCTCACCAAGTTCTTCCGTGAGCTCGACTCTAAAACCTATCGAATTGACTTCAAATGATATTTTTAAACCGTTAGATATTCAATCTATATTAAAATGTGTTTGGAGACCAAATTTTACATTTTTTGGAATTTTTTTTTACTATTTATTAAGATGGTTTGAAAATCCCTGTTTTCCAATGGTGCAGAATTTTAATAAAAACAGCAATTTTCAAACTATCTTAATAAATAGTAAAAAAATTTCAAAATATGTAAAATTTGGTCTCCAAGCACATTTTAATATAGATTGAACATCTAACGGTTTGAAAATGTCGTTTGAAGTCAATTCGATAGGTTTTAGAGTCGAACTCACGAAGAGCTTGGTGAGCTTAGGAACACCCTAGTTCTACTCTTTATATTGTGTGTGTGTTCAAATTATAGATGAATGGACAAATAGATCTGTTGATAGGAATTTTCTGTCCACATACTGATAGGAGATTCGGTTCTTAAAGAAATACTTCCAAGAAAAAATTAATAAAATAAAAAACAAAATGTTTAGAATTATGAAATAATAAAGTATCAGTAAATTATTTTTATTTAAAATATTTTTTATATTCTATTAGATTAAACGTATTTCATTAATAACGTTAAAGAAATCTAATCTTTGATCCAGCGTTATTATTTGGGGCAAAACTTATACTACTTGAGTGCAGTGGAACTGTTTAATCTGCATAAACGTTCGTGCACTCTTGATCTGAATGAATTTTAAAGTTGTATGTATGAATCTTGATGTTGATCAAATCAAGGGATAGATTTCCTACTAGAGGAGGAGATTCTAACTAATTAATAAGTTAAAATATTTTATATTACGGGTCAGTTCACTTCTTCCTGAAGTGTTTTATGGTACTTGGGCAGCGAAATTTCAAAATTTTACAATAAAAATATTAAAGAAAGTTCATATGCAACTGTAATCAAACCATAATTTTATTTTCAAATAGAAACATACCTTTGAAGCGTGCTTGAGATCCAATCTTTAGCGCCTTGATGGTTGATGCATGTCGATCTCCTAAAACGCCAAGCACCAAGTCGAGACTCCAAGAGATAAACCCTCCACAGTATCCACCAATAAATTAATTAAAAACTAAAATTTTATCTTACTAGAGAGAACTAATTTAGTCACTGATTAATATCTATCCTCCAAGAAATCATATCTTGAGTTTAGAGTTTGTGGTCTTTCAATGCATGAGAGGTCAAACGGAGGAGAGACAAAGTTTTGACTCGATCCTTAAAGCAATAATGAATAATTTTAGACAATAAGACCACTTTAAAAAGCCCTCCTGTAGTTTACAAGTAGTTCCCTTCGTCCTGAAAGTTATTCTCATGATTTTCAATTAGTCAGACTTAGTAGTTTCCTCAAATAACCTAATTTGTGCCAAAAAATAGCTCTTTACGGCCCGCAAAAGTTTAATTTACTTCACATAAATCGCGCAAAATATTCCAGAGAGCTTTGTGGTCCACAAAGACTTTGCGGATCGGAAAGAGTGAACCTTGGCTCAAATTGTAGATTTTCTCACGGACTTTCCGATAATTGATCATACACTGAAAACAGAGTTATGGTTGAAAAGTAATGCTCGTTTGAAGTTTACCTGGCTAGAAATCATGCTGAAACTCCAGAAGGCTTTGCGGTCCGCAAAACACCTTTTGTGTCCCGCGATGCTTTATATCAATTTGATCCCTTTTGACATTTAATTTTATTAAACTATTTAATTAAATCCAAAATGTCATATAATTATTTTCATAATTATTTATCTCATATTTAGATAGAGAAACCAATTTATTTGTCATGTCACACAAATGTCATATATTATCACTCATTAAACATGAGGAATATCGGTATTATTGATGAATATTTTCTCTCCTCACAAGAGACACATATTGAGATACCATATATACGATTGCATGTTACAGTCAACGTTGCCACATATACATATCTCTCATGTTGGGTCATCTCATACCGTAGAATTTTCAAAGACAAATAAAACATTAATAACACAAACTACAATCCATATATCATGTTTTATTTCGGGTCATATGCAATCACCTGATCTCTATCAAGTATACATTTGATTAAATTAACTCCTTGTCATATAGTCTGCATAACATAACCATCATTTAATCCAAATACTAATATTATACCGATAATTAATGTTCATTGTTAATTACCAATATTAAAACATTTTAGAGTATTATTAATTCATTTACAGAGTTTCACAATTTTAAGTCATCAACTCTAATGATCTATAAATAATAATAAAAACTCAAGAACAAAATTATATATATAAATCATCTAATTAAATGAACATGATCTGTTTTATTCAACTATGTGTGAATTCTCTGTATGAGGAGTTAATTTTATATTTTATGCATGGATTTTATTTTTTTAAGAAAATCATAATAACATATACTACAAAAATAGATCACTATCCGAGGGTAAAAAGAGACTATTTGTAAAGGTACACTGACAGAAATGTGTTATTCGACAGAGTATCCACGAAGATACTGTCGGCAAAAAATACTTTTATCTTTGCGGATAGTGACATATTTTTATAGTTTAACTTGGCATTTTGAATGTGGAGATTAAGCAGGAGAGTCTAGTGCTTTCTCTTATAATTGGAGGATACTATCGGTAAAAAATACTTTTATCTTTTACGGATAGTGACACATTTTTATAGTTTAACTTGACCTTTTGAATGTGGAGATTAAGCAGGAGAGTCCTGTGCTTTCTAGAGTACTCCAAAATCTCCCTGAAATCATGAACATTGAACCTTTTACACCTAACTTTTTATATTTTATGAAAATAACACATCAAGTGATCCTTTTTCAGAAAAGAGTAATGTGTTTCTGCTCGTTTGTCTTTGCAACAAAATAACACGTTACGTGCATGCAAACTCTGCTTCTATAAAGACAAGACCAAGCTGTTCATTTTATCTGAAATTTTTACCAGTTCAATTACAAATTATTCGTATCAAATTTCAAAATAATATATTCATAGAGAATGTTTTTGATTGATAAACGATCTGAAGCCATAAATGCACCGTCGACTTAGCATCCCTTCTTTTGAAAAAACAAGATTGGTCTATTTATAAAGGTACACGAAACATTGCCTTAATTAATAAACCGTACAGAAACAAGAGAAGAAGAAAGACTGAGGTTAACCGAATGATTCAGAGAAAAGGGCTGAATCTAAAGTAGAGTTTGATAATAAATGAAGGAATGGGAAAAAGCTACAGCTAAGTTTAGGCGACACAATACGGTACGGATACCCAATGTCACATCTAAGCATGGGCGGTACTTGCACCTCTGTTTAACATGACGTGACCTATACCTGACACCAATCCTCTCCGATCGTACCTTCTCCTAAATTCATATGCACGTTCGTTTCTTCGTACTCTGCACCGAGATTAGTTACTGCTTGTTTTATTTAAGTAATTAAATCTTGAAATTCTTAAGAATAACTTATTTTAATAAGATAAAATATTTGAATTCATTATTCTAAGTAGAACCTAAGGTGTTCTAAGTTCACCAAACTCCTTCGTGAACTCAATTCTAAAATCTATTGAATTGGCTTTAAACGACGAATTCAAACTGTTGAAATCCTTCTACCTTACGAGTGATGTGTCTACATGTGAAAATTTTAAATTTTCGAATTAATTTAATATAAGATCAAGTGGTCAAAATTAGAAGGTTTATAAATTAATTTTAATGCATTCATTTTTTGAACGCCTTTTGACCACTTGACTCTATACAAAACTAATTTAAAATTTTAAAATTTTCACATGTAGACACATCACTCGTAAGGTAGAAGGATTTCAACAGTTTGAATTCGTCGTTTAAAGTCAATCCGATAGGTTTTAGAGTTGAGTTTATGAAGGGGCTTGGTGAACTTAGGAACACCCTAGTTCTACTTCATTATTCTAACTATTTTAACTCAACTAAACACCGAATAAGCTATTATGAATAGTATAATTTTAAAAATAGTATATTTTCAATCCAACCAAACATGCCCTTAACATCTTGTTTGGATGGAGAGTAGAGAGGAGGTAAATGATAGAAGGGAATAAAATGGAATAGAAAAAAAATTAAAAAATTAAATTTTTTTGGGATGAATTTAGATATTTCGTTAAGCGGGACAAAAAAAAATAGCAAATCGAATTTAAAACCATTAACTAATTAGATACTCGATAAAAAATAATTCTTAAACTTATATTTTCTAATGCTCTGGCTTATAATTTATGATGTTCTAACTTATAGTTCTAAATACCAATCATAATTCAATAAATTTATTTTAATTTTAACCATAAATTTAATATGAATTACAAATCAGAAATTTAGAGAGGGGCAAAACAAATTTCAGGAAGGAGGACAAAATCAATTAAGACCGATAGATCTCCATTGAAACTCAAAATTCAAAGGGGGCGACTGTCCCTTAGCTCCATGTGGGTCCGCCTCTAACTTTTTCATGTTTGAATGATTAATGAGAGAAAATAAATTTTACTTTCCTTCCTGTCTTGTTTCTTGTTTGGTTAATTAAAATTATAGAAAGTTAATCGAATGTTTTAGTATATTTAATTTTTCCTTCTTCTTTCCATCTGTTACACCTCAACTCGGGAGGAAAATTGATTCTATTGATTACAATAATACCATAATTTTGTCAACCAAACACCAACCAAGATAAAAAATTTATTTTCATTCCATTCCCTCTCTCCCTCTACTCTCCATCCAAAAAAGGTAAATGTAGAGTAAGAGGTAAGTTAATCCGGAGTAATTTAATCTACTTGGAGAAGTGAATTAACTTACTCTGCACTTATTTTGAAAAATATAGATAAAAAAATATGAGACATAAAAGACATGAGACACTTAAACCGTCCTCTTTAATTTTATTTTTACTTCTTATTTTTTTTAAATGTCTAATTTGTAATTTTTTTTTCATTCTTTATTTTATTTTTTATAAAATAAGGTTGCTTCCTTATTTTACCTTCTCTTTTTCTTCGTACTTTTTCCTTTCACTTTAAAGAAAAAGGAGGGTTTCATTTCAATTACGGTTAATGAAAATAGAACCTGATTCTTGTTTCTTACTTAAAAACAAAAAGAAATTCTGATAACCTTTGCAAAATGTCGAGGCGCACTTGTCCATATGATTCGTATATATGTTCCAAGTCCAAGGTTTTTTTATCATATTTGGTTCCTTTTTTTTTGTGACATTACAAAAAATTAAATTCATGATTTTGAAATTTATAAATTTTGTAGACTCTATTTATTATCATTGCTATATAATTCAATCTGTCATATAAAAATATTAATTATAAGTCATAAATTTTTTTTTTTTACTTCGTCGTTGCGTTAATTGCTCCACATTTTTACATAATGTTCATTTATCTAAAAATTCTAAATCATTCGAGATTAATGATTCTTCAACTACAATTTTAAAGTTTTTTTTTCTTTTTAAAAATAAATTCAATAGCCTTTCCTTTGCGAAATGATAAATCTCATTTTAAAAATACACTTGGTTTCCACAAATTGCATCAATCTTGGCACAATGTAGCAATTGAATCGGTAAAGTAAAGTAATTCTTGACAGATCATTTAATTCATGTCTGAAAAGGCTAAAGAATTAAAGAAAGGATTTATTTAGGCTATACATGTATATTAAATTTTGTAGCAAAATGAAAGTAGTGTATGAGAAAAGGGAATTTGTCGAGAAACATGAAGCCTAGGAAGGTCCTTGTCATGTTCTCTGCTTGTTGTGTGCGTGTTTTCTGACCAATCATTGACCCGCTTAAAGTGCCCAAACACACTCAAAATATTATTATTAAGATTCCTAAGACTAATGAACAATCATGATTCATGACATGAAAGCTTTTTGTAGTATTAAATAATAATCATTCCGTACACAAACGTCGTTATAATTACCGACAGAGATTGGCCGCAATTTCTGGTATATGATTCCACACTTCCACAGTGAAATAATGAACAGTAAAAATTACAAAAGTAAAAAGTAAATAAATGGTAAGGATTTATATTCTATAACGTGAACAGTACTTGGAATTCATATGAATCGTAACCAGTGGTCGGCGGATCTAGGATTTTCGGAGAGAGGTAAAAAAATATTGAATCAGATTTAAATTTATTAACTAATTAGGTACTCGATAAAAAATAATATTTTAAATTATACTTTTCAATACTTTGACTTATAATTCTAATTACTAATCAAAATTCAACAAATTTATTTCAATTTTAACTCTAAATTTAGCCCGAATTACAAATTAAATAATTAGAGGAGGACAAAAAAAAATTTTAGAGGGGACAAAATTGATCGGAGTCGATAAATCTTCACTAAGACTCAAAATCCAGAGAGAGCAACTGCCCCTCCCTGAGACCATGTGGGTCCGCCCCTGCCAATGACACCCATCACTAGTCGAGTCCATATTCTATGAAGCTAACGGAAGCAGCCTTTCAAGTTATGAGATCAGACGTAAATTTTACGGTATCTACCGTGCACATTTTACTCTGAACTGTAAAACAAAATCAATTATTTTTAGAAAAAACATAATCAATTCACACTCATTTATTCTCTTTATTAAATACGCTCATGTAACAAAATAGTTTTGTTTAAATCTAGACAGTTCGATCTCTTTTTTTTTTTTTTAGAGAATCAGCAAGGGCCTAGCCCTTACTTTTCATTAACCATCAATGGTTACAGTTTTTGGGATTTCTGAGCAGAAACCCGTTGTACAGGAAAGCAAAAATGAAAGCAAAATAGCGAAAATAAGAAAAGAAGTAAATGCTGACAAAATATTAAAAATAGGCTAAACATGTAATTGAAAATCTTTCTTGTTGGCTTCACTTCTCACTCCACATTGATTTCCACCTCGTTCTCCTCTGTCTGCCTAGTCCGACCCCTACTCCACTATTTCTCTAAAAATACGGTTGCATCTTTCACGCCAAATTACAAAATGAGAGATCAACATAATTTCTTTTGTTTTCTCAGCCGTGTCCCTTTGAATGAGTAGTTGAACATTGTCCCGTACCGGCATCCGTACCATTACCTCCCGTAATGTGGATGTGAGAACCTGGTTGCTTATTGGGCATTCCGTGAATAAATGTCTCACCGTTTCATCACTTCTTCTACATATGTAACACACTCCAACAATATGAAAACCCCTGATCCTCAGATTATCCGCCGTCAATACTCTATTATACAACAACAGCCATCCAAACACTCGCATTCTTGGTGGTACCCGGATCCGCCAAATTCTGTAAATACCCGATTCAATTGCAGGTGTGTTTTCCATTGTATGGTATGCCACTTTGACCGTGAATGAACCTGTTGCTTCCATTATCCATTTTGCATCGTCTTCTCCCATCTCACTATTTTGTAATCCCTGTAGAAGATCTTTCCTATGCTCCAGCAGCTGTAGCAGCTGAATGTTTGCATCCTCTGACAATACCGATCTAAACATAGACGGTACGCTGTGCCATTGTATGAAATCCCGTAGAGTTGCTTCCTTTTGAGTAGTAAACGAGTTCAAGGTTTCGAATTTGTGTTTTATGTTACAGTCCGATCTTTTCAACCAATCCGGTTCGAATGTGTTTGATAACTTTAGAATGTGTAATCAAAGATTAATAAAATTTCTAATAAAATCTTTTCTACCAATCAGGTGGATTAATAAAATCTTGCAATGGTGCAATTCAAACTCACCTCCTTAGAATGTGTTTGATAACTTTGTGATGTTTTTCTTGGATAAAAATTTTATGATACACTTTACAAAATCTCGTGAATGCAAGAATAAATAAATAAAAAACATGAATAAGTTGTTTGATTACATGCGAATTTTGGAAAGAATATATTATAGTTTCAAATTTAGCCATTATAAATTATTACTTAGACAATCATTACTTTACTAGTAATCTCTACGACAATGTATTATTTTTTTCAAAGAAACATCGCTTGCATATATAGTACTTTTTTTTCATAATATTATATATATTTTTAGAACTATACAGTTTCTTATGATTGGAGTATGACAGTATTATATCATTATTTTTTGTTAATTTGAGAATTTGTTTCAAGAGAAAGAGAAATTAGAGAACAGAGACATCGCTAAGTTTTGTGGGCAAAAAAAAAAAATTGGGTTAAATTTATTCTGATGGAAATGTAAATAAGCATAATGCAAAGTGAATTTTGGACGGAAGAACAAATTCAATATTTAATAAGAAAAAAAAAAGAACCGAACACAACACAGAAAATTCCACAAATTATTGCAAGAATAAATCGGGCCGAACAAGGCCTTAAAGTGAACTCTCACGCAGCCCCTCATAAAGTAGAGAATTACATAAATCTGGTAACGGGAAATTATATCAAGCATACATGATATACTGGATTTGCACTAAAAGTATTTTCTTACTTCATATATACATAGGGAGCGGCTAAGTTGCTGCCGGCAGCATTTCGGCAAGGTGCTTACGGGGGCATATCTTTCAATTTGATGTTCAAACAACAAATTCAAACCGTTAGATGTTCAATCTATATTAAAATCTACTTGGAGACCAAATTTTACATTTTTTAGAATTTTTTTACTATTTTTTAAGCTAGTTTGAAAACCGCTGTTTTTATTAAATTTCTGAAGCATTGAAAACAGCGGTTTTCAAACCAGCTTAAAAAATAGTAAAAAAATTCCAAAAAATGTAAAATTTGGTCTCAAAGTAGATTTTAATATAGATTGAACATCTAACGGTTTGAATTTGTTGTTTGAACATCAAATTGCAAGATATGCCTCCGTAAGCACCTCGGCCAAAATGCTTCCGGAAGCAAATTAGCCATACTCTATATATATATATATTTTTTTTTTTTTCAATTTCAAAATCCAAAATAGTTGCTTGGACTGCTTAATGTGATATCTATATGAAAATAGCTTTGAAGATAGTTTTTTTTTTTTTTTTTAGAATTTTTTTTATCATTTTTAGATTGATAGAAAATTATTGTCTTTAAAAGATTGTTGATCATTCAAAGATTTTCTTCATATCTAAAATAGTAAAAAATATATAAAAAGAATTTAGTCTTCAAGTATATTTTTATTTGTAAGTCATGTTGAGCTGAACTTTTTAAACTTTAAATTGAAAATATTAGTATAAAATCTTGAAGGACTCTTACTGCATAAAACACCATAACCAAACCCTAATTTTAAATATTAGACAAAAGGAAAAATTCATTAATTATCTGTAATTTATTTAAGAGGGATAGTAAATTAACAATCTAATTTTAAATATAGACAAAAGGACTAAATCATTTAATTATCTGTAATTTATTTCAGAGGGATAGTAAATTAACAATCTAACAAAAGGTCAAAAGGACCAATTCATTAATTATCTGTAATTTATTTAAGAGGAATGGTAAATTAACTATCTAATTGCAAGTATAAGACAAAAGGTCAAAAGGACCAATTCATTAATTATCTGTAATTTATTTAAGAGGGACAGTAAATTAACTATCTAATTTTAAATTTAAGACAAAAGTACCAATTCATTAATTATCTGTGATTTATTTAAGGGGGGTAGTAATTAACGGAGCAGAGTCCTTTCTATATATGGTATTAAAAAAATATACAAAGTTATTATTATATATTGTAAATAAAAAGAATCACTTATCTCTACCTTGCATGTTTATCGCATTGGAATAATTTTATGGTTCAATCCTTAATAATAGTGGATAGTTAACATATTTAGTTGGTCAGATTTTGTTTAAGCCGTCAATCCAATTTATTATAGTAAAATTGTATATTTAAAACATATATTTCAATCTACTTTTAGATGGTCGGATCTTATAAATTTGATGAATTAAAAAAAAACCTTGTCATAAAAACTCAAGTGACAATAAGTTATATAATACCAGAAAAACTATTTATATAACTTTGACTTTCAATCATAGATCATATTCTAATTAAAAAATAAAAGTAGCATGATAACAAATCATTTCTATAATAATAATATAATATTACTATTATTGCTACATTAAACAAAATTCTCTAAGAAATAAACTTTATCAGTCAGATTGTGTTTTACTCGTTTTTTTTTAGTTACCACGAAAAAAAATTAAAACTAAATCATTACCACTGCCCAGCCTTTTTTCGCATCCTACCACCCACGCGCACCCAGTCCGCGCACTAAATTGGACGGTGCGCGGACTGGGCACGCACACCGACCCAATGGACCCGATGCGCGGACTGGATAGGCGCACCGACCCCCTGGTGCTATTTATTCCCGATTTTTACTGTTTTTCCTTCACAAACGAGACAGACTTCTGAAGCTCTCAGCACAGTAAAGAGTAAGTTTTTTTTCACTTTAGTCCTTTAATTTTTTATAATTATTTAATTAAAGTTTTAATTTACTGTAAATTATTTAATTGTTAGGTTTATTCCGCAATTCAACCAACTATGATTGGAATTGCTTGTTATTTCGGTGGGGAAGTATTACAAGGGCCAAATGGTGCTTATTACAGTACCCAACCTCAGAAAATGTTCAATATCAGCCCAAGTTTAGATTTCAGAGGTATAACTAGGGAAGTGTACAAGGAACTGAGAATTTGACCCGAATTATTACGAACAGGTAATGTCCTCAAGGATTAATATTGGCCAAGACAGCCAAACATGGTTCCAACAGCTCCCTGTACTAGACGATAGCAGTTGGGGGTTGTATACCCAAATGACTATGAATTTGACAACACCTTTCAAGTTCCTAGAGTTGTATGTGGTTGCCAACCCCATACAGAACAACAGACCATCAATGTAGTTGACCCAGGGTTGGGTCATTGAGCATTCAATAACGGGTTCTACTCGAGCCTTGACTTTAAGGGAACTAGTCGGTTCCCATCCGCAGGGGCTGGTCCTAGTCGGGGCCGATCTCGGGTTCCATCCTCCAGCTCTAGCCGGGACCGATCTGATATCCCGGAAACACGTTATTATCCCACTACAGACGAGGATCCCTCAGAACAAGAGGCAGAGGAAAATTGGGATGCTGACAGTGCAGACGATGACTATAGTGATGAGGAGTTTGGTCGTCCTGTGCTTGGTATGCGAAAGTGGCCGATATCGGGTCGTGGAGAAAGACATCTGTTCCCAGCATTTCATGACACATCAGGGTTTCAAGAGGCTGACGTCTTTTTTGCGGATTCAGAGGTATGTTTGTTAATTTATATTTATATTTTAATTTACTTTTAAATTTTATAAATTTATTTGATCTAAAATTTTCAATTAGGTTGGAGAAAGACATGAATTGTCGGAGGGGATGACGTATCACGACAAAGATCAGATGAAAGAAAAAATTCACCACTGGCACATAAATAAGAATATTGAGGTCAGACAGACACAGCGACACAGAAAGGATGAGGTATAAGTGCAAGAGCAATCAGTGCAAGTGGAGTTTGGTTCCTAGGGCCACAAGCTTTGGTAATTCTTGGGCCATCACGAAGAATGAGGAAAATCACACATGCTATGCAGATGCATCCAGGTCAGATCATGCGCAGTTAACGTCCGCTATGGTCGCCAACTGCATAAAAATGTCTTTAGAAAAAAAATGCTGATATTAGTATCAGAGCTGTTAGTGACTTGGTTGCTCAAAAGTACGAGGGCATCGTCCCAAAATACAACAAATTGTGGCATGGTAGAGAGTTAGCAATTGCTTGGGCATTTGGTAGTTGGGAGGGGTCTTACAGGCTGATCGTCCCTTTGTTAGAGGCAATCAAAAGGGCAAATCCGGGCACCCAGTATAGAGTTGTTTCAAAGCCTTCAGATAAGCCAAGGCACCGATATTTCGTGAGGTTGGCATGGGCATGGGGACTATGTATAGAAGCGGTAGGTCACCTCAGACCTGTCATCAACATTGATGCTTGTTTCTTGTCAGGTAGGTACAAGGGTAGGTTGTTGATTGTTACCGGATACAATGCGGAGAACCAATTAATCCCGCTAGCATTTGGATTGGTAGAGAGCGAGGAGTTTGAGAATTGGGGGTGGTTCATGAAGTGGGTGCGGGAGTTTGTAATTGGTCAAGGCAGATTCATGTGTGTGGTGTCTGACCGGCATAAGGGCATTAAAAAGGTGTTCATAAAAGATGACATGGGATGGTGTGAGGCAAACGGGGAGTGTCCTCACCGGTACTGCTCTCAACATGTGTTTGAGAATTTTGGCAAGCACACTCGGGATAAAGTTGCTTCAAAAATTTTCAAGAGAATGGTTAAAAAGAAGAAACCAAGAAGGTTACAGGAAGGCCTTTATGCAATCGGAAGGCGAAATCCTGATTGGTTGACCTACTTGGATACATGTGGCAAGTATAACGAAAATGACGAGAAAGAACCAGCTAAGCCATAGAAGTTGTACCAAGCTATGGACAATGGGTGTCGTTGGGCCATGATGACAAGCAATGGTTCTGAATCACTGAACAATGTGTTCAAGACTTCGCGCAGGTTTGTAATTTATAATTCTCATTTCGCTATTTATTTAAATATTTTTTTATGATTCTCTTAATTTAATTCTGATTTTTTTATTCTTGTAGGTTACCAGTTGCTGCAATTATTGAGGAGACATTCTACAAGTGTGTCACATGGTTCGTTCAAAGATATGAAAAGGCCGTGCAATGCCAAAACGACGGTCAGCTTTTCTCCACTCGTACGCACTTAAAGCTGAACAAGCACATCGATAAAACTAAAAAAATGAGCGCGGTTGCAATGAACAGAAGTGGAGAATTTATGGTCACCTCACATGGTGAGAAAATCCCATTTGACATAGAGAGCAGCAAATGGGTGTACACGTCTAGAGACTGCAGGTACAAGGTCGTTGTGAAGAACGACCATCAGGTGGAATGCTCGTGCCAAAAGTCTCAGCTCACTGGAATACCATGTGTACATGTGATGTCAGTGTGTAAATTAAGGTACAAATATCCTTTAAAAATTTGATAATCATTACTACATTTGATGATGATGTCACTTACAAATGTGTGAAAAATGTAGGAACTATGATCCAAATGTCTTCGTAAATTACTATTACAACATTCAAACACTTATCGACACATGGAGTGGTGAATTCCACACGTATGACAATCAAAGTGAGTGGCCGGCGCACGACGGACCGGTCTTAGTTCCAGAGTCTCGATTAATAAAGTTGGGTAGGAGAAGACACAACCGAATCCAAATGTGGATAGACATACTGGAAGGAAGAAAAAAGGGTCACCAACAAAACATAGCAACCCTCGAAAAGAATGCGAGAAAGGGAAGGGATGCTAGGAACCGTAGTCAATAGGGTTTCATGAACAATTAGATAATGTACTTCACTTTATTTGTAATATTTATTTGTGCTACTTATGATGTATTCGAGTTTATTTGTGCTACTTATGAGATATTCGAGTTTATTTGTGCTACTTGTGAGATATTTGAATTTATATGCATATACTTATGATAAATTTTGAATCGCTGAACAACTGGATGTATTACTCTGGTTTTTACGGCTTTTTTGGTGGTTTGGTTAATGAAAAATGGTAAAAAATGGAACAAAATACCACAGGGGGCTGGGTGCGCGTGCCCAGTCCGCGCACCGCGCACCATCCAATTTGATGCGCGGACTGGGTGCGTGTGGGTGGTAGGATGCGAAATAAAGCTGGGGCAGTGGTAATGATTTAATTTTAATTTTTTTCGTGGTAACTAAAAAAACGGGTGTTTTACTTGCCTCTAACTCTCATAAACCTAACTCGAAGTGATTTTGTTCCATTGATTGAAAAGGTGCGCAAAAGGGTGGAAGGCTGGCAGACCAAATTTTTATCTAGAGGTGGAAGGTTGACACTTATCAAGTCTGTACTTGTAAGTTTACCTATTTATTTCATGACTTCATTCTTTCTGCCTAAATGGGTAATTGAGAGTATTGAACAGCTGTGCCGTAATTTCCTATGGGCTAAAATGCAAGGCCAAGGTAGAGGGGTACACTTAATCAATTGGGAATTAGTGTGCTTTCCTACTGCCTATGGTGGTTTGGGTATCCCAAATTTAAGTCTTAGGAACACGGCTTTATTGCTCAGATGGTGGTGGAAGGCTGTTTCAGATAAGGAATGTTTGTGGGCTGTTATGGCAAGGATGTTGAGGGGACTAAATATAAACTCACTTATGCCGGCTGTTTGGATGGCAAATGGGTCTTTTTTTTGGAACCAGATGGTGCGAATTCATCCTTTATTCCAATGGTGTATTCAATGGGAGATTGGTGACGGTAGATCAGTCTCATACTGGTACGACTCATGGGGTGGACCAGCTATTAAATCTATCAAAAAGCCAGGACCAAGACCACGGTTGCAAACAATCTCTCTAAGAGACATGATCACGCGATGGCCTTGTGTTTGCCCGATTGCATCAGAAAGGATACCTGAATTTTTTGAGAAGCAAGATGTGTTGTTTTGGCGTTGGAATTCAAATGGAATTTATTCTTCTGCATCCATATACAAACTGCTGAATTCAGGGGGTAGAATCAGGTGGGTTACAGTGACTTATGGCGATGTTATGCTCCTCTCAAGGTTAAGTTCTTCACTTATCTATGGTTGCACAATAAAATCCAAACTCATGAGTCTATGCTAAGACGGGGATTGCATTGTGTACCGGATTGTGCTCTTTGTAATGATTGCCTCATGGAGTCGACTTCCATTTATTCTTTCAATGTCGCTATGCGCTTCAAGTATGGAATTACTTTGGAGATCTTGCTACTATCTCCAACCCTGTTAAATCAACCTGGGAGCGCTCTTGGCACAGGTACAAGGCTATCAAAAATGAGAGCAAAAGAACACGGGCTACCCGTTTTGTTGGAGTATTATGGGGTATATGGAGGCAACGAAATGAGCTGATATTTCGTGGTAAACGGGTGCCTCCATTTATTCTAGCAGACCAAATCAGAGGATAAATATGGATGTGGCTGCATTGTGGAGACCAAAGTCAGCACAGAGGTGGAGCTGTTGCAAGTACAAATTTTGTTTTTCAAATACGCTGAGTAGGAGACTGTATGAGATTTTTGGAGTGTAATCTCATCTGCTTATTGTACTCTTGGCAGCTGCTACCAAGCCTTTTAAAAAAAAAAAATTACATGCGGATCTTTCGAGCCAAAGTTGGTCAAATTGATCATTCACACGAATTAATAGGATTGCACTCTAAACAGGCGATGTATAAAAAACCGTGAAAAACCGTGAAAAACGGAAGCCCGTTATGTAAGAGCATCTAGAACGAAAAAATTCGAACTCACGAATAAAAAACCGCACTGTCAGTGTCCAAAGCATATTCTTGTGATCTAGCATTAAATCATACTCTGAATATGTATATTTTAAGTGAGGCTCCGGTACTTTGCAATACAATAGATCCGTCCGTGCTGTGAATTCATATCTCAATTTTAAAATCTAAATAGTCGATCCAATTAGTTTAATATGATCTTCATATGAAAATATACTTACAGATCAAATTTTACATCTTTTTAAATAGATAGAAAATTACTACTTTCAGATGATTCATAATATTTAGATCCAGTGATTATAGTAAAAAAAAATATATATATATATATATAATTTAATCGCCAAATACATTTTCATATTAATATCATATTAAATGTCCATTGCAAACAAAGCACTACGGCCTCACTCTGTATACTTTATTTTTTGGAGGAAAAAAGTTCTTACTTCTTTTTATTTCGGCGGCATGATGATCTCCATTTAGTGCAATTATCGGTGATATAAACTTTTTTAAAAACAAATTCCGTGGGAAGACAGGAGCATGTTACTGACGTCAGGCGGTCAAGGAGTGTAATGATAGAAAAAGCGTGATTGAGGTAGAATTAGGAAAAAAGTAAGATGGAAGGCGATTCAGCAAAACACAGACCACAAAGGTTATCAATCAAAGATCTGAACACCTTCAGCAAATTCACACAGACAAAGATAATGAAGATCTGTTCGCTGATTCGTTCCTCCTAAATCCTAATGTAAGCACCTCTCATCTACTTATCTCCAGTTTTGATCAAACTGGACGTGTCCGGAGATTTCCTTGGGACAAAGTCTGTGGATTCCATTGCACGTGGGTGGATCGTCCAATTAAAATTAGACGATTTAAATTAAGCTTAAAGGTTCTCAACAAGTGATCTATCCTCATCATCTCCAATTGAACGGATAACGATTATTAAGTAACAAAAAGTTAACTGTGAGCATGTGACATCATAATTGTAAAAGATCCTTCCATCAGAAAATTTCTTAATTAGCATGTAATAATTCTAATTTTTTATTTCACATTTTTTAACCCCTGACAGGGCAAAGGACACACATATTTTTTAAATGTTTCAAGAGTGAGGCTATGGTACTTCGGCTAGTGTACTATGGCTCAATATGGTACTTTTTAAAATTCTAACGGTCGATCCGGACCGTTCAATGTGATATCCATATGAATATGTACTTGCAAACTAAATTTTATATTTTTTCGAATTTTTTTACTATTTTTTTAGATAGGTAGAATTTTCAGTGTTTTATACAAATTTTGGACCATCAAAATTCTATCTATCTAAAAAAATAGTAAAAAAATTCGAAAAAATATAAAATTTAGTTTGCAAGTACATATTCATATGGATATCACATTGAACAGTTCGGATCGACCGTTAGGATTTTAAAAGTACCATATTGAGCCGTAGTACACTAGCCGAAGTACCATAGCCTCACTCATGTTTCAATAGGCTGACATGAGTCCATATCTCTTATATAGCGGAGTGGGGGCGATCGGATGGACATTAGATCAATTTGGTTCGATGTCTTATCAGAGCAGTTTAATTGGTATCAAAATTTGTGTATTTTTAATCTATACTAATATTTAAGTTGTTCATGTAAAGTTTGATGTTAGTTCTGACTTGTCATTGAAACGAATTGGGTCATATGTTCATTAAACTGGATTTGATGGGTATCCATCAGACTGTTCTCGATTCCTATATATATGGAGGAACTAATATCTATTTTATATATATAAGAGATAGGCTACGGTGTTTTGGGAAGTAAAGATAGTATTTTACTTCCTGCTTATATCTTTATTTTTAAAGTTTAAATAGTCGATTTGAAATTCTCAACATGATCTTCATATTAATATGTGTTTGGAGATCAAATTTTACATTTTTTGAAAAAAATTTATTATTTTTTTTAGAATTTTTGAAAATCACAACTTTTCATTAAATAAACAAATAATAAAAAATTCACAAAAACACTGATTTTCAAAAATTCTAAAAAAATAGTAAAAAATTTCCAAAAAAAATATAAAATTTTGTCTCCAAGCACATATCAATATAAAGATTATGTTGAGAAATTTAGATCGATTGTTTGAACTTTGAAAATGGAGATATGAGCGGGAAGTAAAACACCAATTGGAAGGATTTTGCACTGTTCACTGTACTGCTATCTCTTTCTCTGCCGTTTGATTTGTATCCTACGGTTTCCAAACGGTCTAAATATATTCTTTTCAGAGGGGTTGACTGTATGTTTACCAAATCATCCAACTTCTTTACTTCAAAAAATCTATGAAATTTTGAGATCCCAGTAATGTTCATTGACCCACATGAAACACACCTGAACATTTTTTTCATGCCCTGTCATTATAGACAGATATATATCGACCAAACATTAAATGATAATATATATTGCCAAGCTAGGAGATAACATTAAAAAAACTTGTGAGATGTTTAGAGAGGACTTCGTTAGAATTGTAGAAGAGCAATGAACTGATTTATTTTAGTATATATTTACCTTTTTCTTTCAAGACAGCATATTGGGGGAAATTTTTATTGGTAGAAATTAATAGAAAAGAAGAGAGAGAAATAGAAAGAGTATATCAGTTCTTGTATTGGTAGAAAGATCAGTAAAAATTTTACCGATTCAAAAACCAGTTTGTTTTTTTTCCTTCCATTTTTTAGTAATTTTTTTATGAAAATATATAGAGTATCTTAAAATTTAGATATAATAGAAAATATTCTATCTATTTTTTTAAAAACTTTTCATATTTTACTAGAAATCTAATATAAGAATTTCCTCCATCTATGCATCAGATTTAAAAAAAAATAAAAAACTAAGTTTGAATCAGTATAATTCGTACGCACCGATTCAAAATTTTTGATTTTTAGAATTCTACCGATCTTTGTACTAATATAAACTAATGTATTATTTTTATTTCTCTCGTCTTTTCTATCAATTTCTACTAATAAATTTTTTTCCATATTGGGCTTAGCATATATAGTTCACGGAATCCGTATCCTCTGCATTAACTCAAAAGATTCTCTTTTGAGATAATAAATCTTGACTGTTCAATCTGTTTCAAAATTCGTGCGAACTAGATCTGCACTAATATTAAAGGGCCCCTATGTTATAGACTTGATCCGGATTTGCTCCGTTTAAAATCAGACGGTTGAAATTCATTAACTCAAAAGATTCCCTTTTGAGTTAATGCAGAGGATACGGATCCTAGTTCACGGCCATAACTTTGTGGGCCCACAAAGCACTTAAAGCTGGAATTGAATTGCCTTTCTCCATGCTCCCAGTGCCGACGAAATAAAATCGTTCAGGAGCTGCTACAAATCTCCAAATGGGGTTCATGAAGACATGGAAGACACGTTGGAATTGAGATGATTCCATGATCCAAGTATGCTGCTGAGCTAAATCCTCTAATGAATACAATTATAATACTATTAAAAGTGCAGGAAGATATATCAAATATTTCAGGGGCGGACCTTCATATTCAGGGGATCAAATGTGAGCGAGAGTCCATCGTATAAAATTTTTATGCTGCAAATAAGTGTTAATTTCATAACATCAATAATATTTTATACTAAATTATATAAAAAATTACATATAAATATAAAAATTTGAAAATAAAAATAGCGGGCAATTGACCCCCCGATATTGTGAGTAGCTCTGCCCCGGAAATATTTGATATATTCTTAAAAACTTGAATCCTCTAGGACATGTTTAGATTGCTTAATTAAGAATAATTCACAACGGACAATATATAAAAGAAAATAAGGACTTGTAGGAACATAAACTTGGATTTTTCTTATGAAAAATCATAAAAACATAAGTTGAACTAAAAAAATTAAAGAATTGGAATTTCGGGCTTAATTTGAATAATTTTTTGGTATAAATTGATACGACCTCAATGAGACAATTTGATTTTGTTTTTATTTATAATTTATCAGTAAATAATTAGAAAATGTATAATATATTTCAAGTATTGATCTAATTCGAACGTTTTCATGTCCAAACGGTCAATCTAAGACACTCCATATGATCAACATATCTAATTCTTGGATACTGAATTTTATTATTTTCAATTTTAAAAAATAATCCAATTTAATATGCAAACATTTGTATGTTTTTTTACTATCTAGGATCATCTTTCAAATATCCAAAAAAGATAAAATTTGGTATGCCATGAGATTTTGATACGTAGGGCCGCTTTGGTGGACCATTTGTACACAGAAAACAACATAATTTGAAATAAAAAATGTTATATAATAGCCTAATTCGTAAGTAATTTATGGAAGTTCATCATTTGCAAAAATATTTTGCTCTTGTGTGCTAATTTCATGATTGGAATCAGTTTCAATTCTTTGTAAATTTATTGCATAAATATTTAGAAAAGATTGAAATTAGCTACATTTAAATAGAGATTGCATGTTACATATGTTTGATCAGCTACTTAATATTTTCATAATTGTCTGCACAATTAGATAAATAAATAAGTTCTTGGTTTCTTGCTATGACTCTATATGAGTGGAACAATTAAACAAGAGTGAGGCTATGGTGCTATGCATAGCACGGATGGCTAGTGTACTACGGCTCAATATGGTACTTTTTAAAATCCTAACGGTCGATCCGACCGTTCAATGTGATAACCATATGAATATGTACTTGCAAACTAAATTTTATATTTTTTCGAATTTTTTTACTATTTTTTCAGATAGGTAGAATTTTGATGGTCCAGAATTTTCAAAAAACACTGATTTTTCTACCTATCTGAAAAAATAGTAAAAAAATTCGAAAAAATATAAAATTTAGTTTGCAAGTACATATTCATATAGATATCACATTGAACGGTCGGATCGACCGTTAGAATTTTAAAAAGTACCATATTGAGCCGTAGTACACTAGCCATTGGTGCTATGCATAGCACCATAGCCTCACTCATTAAACAAAGTCACAAACATTGTACACGTGAACAATAGGGGGACAAAAAGCTGGGTAGGTGTAAAACAATGTTGGCACGCACATCAAGTGGGGCCGACAGGCGGAGAGACACCACTGAACCCCATATCTCTATGTTGAACTGTATGAGTGGGGCCAGAGTACGCGACAAGAGAACAGTGAACTCCAGGGAGCATCATGTGAGAGATTGATAGAGAGAGAGAGAGAAAAGGAGAGGTAGCTAGAAGGCCAGGGGAGGCCATCGTCATTTCATTTCATGGCCTATCGGTGGGTCTAAGGTTAAAGCTAAGTTAGTAGCTATCTCACAAAATGGACTCCTCAGTCCTCAGTCCTCAGTCCTGCTCACGTGCACCGTGCACCGGGGGTCCTTAAATATTCTTTAGATTCCTGCTTGGATTCTCTGTGTATCTTGCCTGAGTTACGTAGTATCAAATTCAAATCAGACGATATGCCCATGAGCGTCATTGCGTATGATGTGAATGAGTTCTGAATTTGACAATGACACGTGAGGTTTAAAATTTGCGATTTGAATATATGATAGATGCAATGAGAATCTTATTAAGAGCAGGGGAAAATGTGTCGTTGATTTTGTACTCCAATAACGGGTATATCTTTAGAATTGCTCTAATCACGTCTCACATTATTAAAAAATTTAAAGTTTAAATAGTTGATTCAAATTATTTAACATGATATCTGTATTAAAATGTTTTTGGATGAAACTTTATTAGTTTTTTTAGATAGATCGATCCAAGATTATTGTTTTGTGATAGTCCGTGATCTTCTGAAGGCAATAATTTTGTATGAGGAAGGCTCAAATGCCCCATTACTTTCATGCTCTAATTATATTCCACATCATTATTTTTTATTCTAAAGTTCAAACAGATAATCCGAACAGCTCAACATGATATCAACATTATACTTGGAGACCAAATTTTGTATTTTTTTTGAAATTTTTTACTTTTTTTTAAGATAGGTACAAAATCACAGTTTTTCAGAAAATTTTGAACTATTTAAAAACAGTGATTTTGTACCCATCTTAAAAAATAGTAAAAAGTTTCTAAAAAAATAATATAAAATTTGGTCTCCAAGCACATTTTAATGTGGATATCATGTTGAGCGGTTCGGATCGTTTGTTTGGACTTTGAAATCCGAGATAATGATGTGGGATATGATTGGGGCATGAAAACAATGAAGCATTTGAGCTCTCCTCATTTTGTACCTATCTAAAAAACTAGTATATTTTTTTTTCAAAAAATATAAAATTTGGTCTCCAGGTATATTTTAATATGGATATCATGTTGAGCGGTTTGGATCAACTATTTTACTTTGAAAACAAAGACAAAGATGTGAAGCATAATTGGACACGAAAACAACGGAACATTTTAACCCTACTATAATATTAATTTATTATTTTTATAATTTAAAATATATTTGATGTTATTAGTTATATTAAATGAATAAAAAAGTTCGTAAAATATTATGTTGTTTGTATAATAGGTCAATTAAAAAATAATTCCAAGAAATATGTTGAAATAGAACAATTCGGATATAATACAAATGTTATTCGGAATCTTATTACTAGGTTTATAACATGTGAACCGACGTGCTTTCGTTTAGGTGTTCAACAAAGATGGAATAATAAAATATAGAATTTGTTATACTTATTTTAATTTACTTCAACTCCAGTAAAGTAGAATAAGTTTAGATCCAAATCCAAGGGAAAATCTTTCATTCCAAACTATCATTCTTAATTTATTCTCAGGGGGCGGACCCACAGTGTTCTAGGGGCAGCTGTCTCCCTCTGGATTTTGAGTTTTAGTAGAGATTTATCGGTCTCGATCGACTTTGCCCTCCTTGAAATTTTTTTTGCCCCCCCCTCTGGACGTTTGATTTGTAATTTGGATTAAATTTAAGGTTAAAATTGAAATAAATTTATTGAATTTTGATTGGTAATTAGAATTATAAGTTAGAGCATCAGAAATTACAAATCAAAGCATTAAAAAGTATAATAAGTTAAATGTTTTTTATCGAGTACCTAATTAGTTAATGGATTTAAATCTAATTTGATATTTAAACTCAATTTGATATTTTTTTGCCCCCTTGACGAAAATCCTGGATCCGCCCTGTTTATTCTTCATGCAAACATAGAATATTTTGTTCCAGATAGATAACGAGGGGTTAATGTAAGATCGGAGGGTTTATTTGTAAAACTTTCTCTTTTATATTACTTTTTCTATCCAATCATTGTTTTCCTCTGTTTCACTCAATCTCAAACGTATTCAGTATCTGTTTCATCTTTTGTACTCACTTTTATTTTATTTTAATAATTCGATACGATTTTGTAATTATATTTCACAAATGGAATAAAAATATTAGTCTTATTTAATTTAGAGAGTGATAATGAAAATGATTTTCTTACTTTTTACTTTAATTTTTATAGCTATCTTTTGTAACAAAAAATTTGGATGGATAAAGTTTTATTACTCTTTATTGCCCAAACGATATAAATTATTTAATGAAATTTATGACAAGGCAAACAACTTCAAGATTCGTGGATGATCTAGATTTTGATCATTTTAGTATAGTATTTTTCTAAATGTGAAGTCACTTGACTCAAAGAGTGAAGTCAAACTATTAAGGGAGTGCTTTAGATGGGGGAACGGAGGGAAGGGGAAGGAATGAAAAAGAAACATGCCTCTGATCGAATCTGATAAGAACTATTTACTTGTTTAAAAAAATGATTAATTTGTTCACCTTCAAATTAGAGTGTAGAGGAGGTGAACTATTTCTTCCCTTCACTTTCCTTCTCTGTTCATTACAGGTTTGTTTCTGGAGCTTCTACAACTAAAAGAGATAAGAGATTGGTGAATTTTTTTTTTTTTTTTGAAAAATAGTGGACAAATCCACCGATTTTCATTGCAATCAGTGCACCATGAACAAGTACCCAAAATAGGTACCTAATCATGGCAAATATTACAGCATATATGTTCCAAAACATCAACACCTACAACTAGATATTAAACCTGTCATCCACCTAAGTAAAACCTAACTAGCAATAACTGCACAAAAATCACAACAACAAACAAATGAAACAAATGACCAAAACAACAACAAACAAATATTGGTGAAGTATTAATTTTGGACCAATTTATGATTCAACAAGTACTCCATTAGGTAAATTTTGTCTAAAAGATATATATCATATATTTTAATATATATTATGAAAAAATATTATTATTCACTATTAAAATTAGATAAATATTATGAACTTTGATATTTTTTAATATTATTTTAATAAATATCTAATCTGATTTGTATCTGTATTCGACTAATATCCGATTCATATCTGTATCTAAAAATTTAAAAAAACATGAATATAATTTTACCGCTGTCCGCTCGGTATTCACTCCGTTTTCACCCTTGGTGGCATGACATCAACTGTCATGTCGCATTCTTGCCACCCAACAATTTGTGCACTGTACAAGTGTCATGAAATCAGATTTTGTTTTATTTTGTCTTTTTAGCGCTTTGCATGAGAAAGGGGTAAGCTAAAGTAATTGAGTGGGAAGATGAGATAGATGTCTAACATGTAACATCCTAGTATGTGTTGGTCAATTGTTCTGTGTACTGTTCAGAGAGGGAATCCATATCCTCTGAGGTATTCAGGGAATCTAGATCATCCGAGGTTACAGAATATTTGAGTTTGGATTCGGACCGTCTGATCAGAATTTCAGCCAATCTAGTTCCAAAATGGAATGCACTCAAGCAAAAGCAAATCGGATGGTCTGAATTCAAACTCAAATATTATGTTACCTTAGGTGATATGAATTCACTATTCAGGAGGGCATATGAATAATTTCTCTTACTTGGACAAATTTACCCTTGTACACAAATTGAAACGGACGGTTCATGATCGTTCTTTTAACTTTTGCATGAATCTCAAAGCACAAATAATACTGTCCCTGCGCTATACCCGAATAGACACCGGATTGAGTTAATCTAGACCATAAAGTCGTGGGTTCCACCGTTCAATACCTGAGAGGATCCTTGTCCCTATTAGTAGTGGGAGGAGTAGTGGTTTGAAAAAACCCGACCGGTCCAGGACCGGACCGAACAACCCGGTCCAGGATCGTGCCCCCAACCCGGACCGGACCGGATCAAGGCTAGGGACGGTCTGGCACGGGTTTGGTTCGATTTTTTTTCCTTAGACTCGTGTAGGCCTTTGGACTCGTTCTGGACCGGACCGGACCAAACCTGGACTGCCCCGGATAGAACCGGACCCAGACCCAGCAGCAGCCCAAAAAAAAAAAAAAACCGGCCGACCGTGGACTGGATCGGACTGTGTCAATTTGGACTACGGTCCAAGCACGGGTTTCAGCCAATTCCCAATTATTCGGACCGCCAGACCCAGACCGTGAAACTCGCCCAACCCGTGTGGACCGTGAACCGTGGCCCAGCTGTGTTTGAACCGGACCGGCTCGTTTTCAAAACCCTAGGGAGGAGGAAAGATTTCTTTGAATCCGCGATTAAAGCATGCATGACATATCTTTGCTCCAAGAGCAACGTGATCTTTGTTCTCGTCAATCTTTTGTTAGATTTGCGGAAACATTTCTGCTAAAAATGGTGAGATTAATGGGACTTGCTGCGTATATCACTATTGGAACCCAACATGGCAGAAAAAAGATAGGGATTCTATTGAGCAATCTTGGATCAGCAAAAGGCAAATTAAAGCGTATTGCCGTTGTCATTTGATTGTAGATAAAAACAGTCTAGTTTCCCTCCTATCCAATTGTACAGTACAATTTGAATTTTTTTTGTATAGAAGGTCGCAAATTCGAAATTTAATTCGATTTTTTTTTATGTATTTAAAATTAGATGGCTTGAACTCATCTTTATTTAAGAAAAAAAATTTCGTGAATATATGAATTACACAATTTTAGATCGATATTTATCGTATAATCGGTGTTATTTAGAAATAAAAGTCCAAATTAGTTGTTTGAATATTTTTTTTTTGAAAACCTTCGCAGAAGCTGCGAAGTCGTGAGAGAGAATCGAATTCTCGACCTTTGAGTAACCAACAGTCTTAGGACCTTTTTTCCTAACCAACTGTGCATAGTAGATTATGAGTTGGATTATAGTAATTTTTTAAAATATAATTTTTGGTCTCCAAGGACATGTTAATATGGAAACCATGTTGAGCCCTTTTAAAAAGGCCATTTGGATTTCAAATTCAGCGGTTTACATACCAATGTAAAAGATAGTTTATATATTGTAATGCACCATCGCCCAACTTGCAAATTACAAGATTTAAATCTCATGTAACTGCGCCTTTTGAAAATAAGATAATCCAGATGCTGTTAATTTTCAATAAGTTATATTGAAATGAAATAAATCAGAAATGCATGGTCCAAATATGTTGAGAACTGAAATTGTATATGTATAATTCTAGAGCAGCAAATCTTGAAGAACAATTTGCTAGACCCGTCGTTCCTCTCTCTTCTCAAAGAAGGCGCATCGCTGGTGTAACTTTTGCAACATGGCACTACAAGATTACTAGAAAAAGGTTTAGAAATTTAAAGGCTCATGGATCCCACATTGGGCCTCAAAAGATGAACATGGGTCACTATCCATTCAATTCCTCCACAATTTTATCCTCAACCTAGCAATCACTAATGTCTCATGCATAGTCATGGTGCATTTGAGAGCCTCTGATTTGTTATTTTCGGATTATCCGATCCGGTTCCGTACCGTAAGAGTTTAGAGCAGTCTCACAGACATTAGATCAAATTTGGTCTGATGCACAGTTGGATCCGTCCGATCAAAATCAAAATCCGTGCATACTTGATCAACACGATTCTTATTAAAGTTGCTCGTATGAACTCTGATGAAGATCAGACGGTTTTGATCAGACATCGGACCACCCTCGATTCTCGTTCCGTGTTGATGTATATATTTTTTTTATTACAGGATAAAGATACACAATTAAATTCGGTCTGATGTACAATTGGATCCGTCCGATCGGAATCAAAATTCGTGCATACTTTATCAACATGATTCTTAAAGTTGCATGTACGAACTTTGATGCAGATTTGACGGTTCTGATCGGACATCGAACTGCCCCCGATTCTGGTTTCGTGTTGATGTATTTTGCTTTTTTTTTTTTTTTTACCAAAGGATAAAGGTACACAATCTAACTAGGCATTTGAATCTAAGCGGCTTGTTGTAATTTCTTCTTTGGAGCGAATCTATAAATAAGGGAACATCAAGTTGCAAGTTTGTAGGTTGAACGAGTACATTTTGTCGGAAAAATGATAGATAACTTGCTCAGTTGTTCTCTATCCAATTCCTGATCAACTCACTGCCTCATTGGTCCCAAATTGTGAGTCCGAATCTGCTGCGATCCTGGTGGGATCGCAGGATCCTAAAATTTCGAATCAACGGTTCAAATTTTTCTGTGTGCGGATCTCGAAAATACTTTGGAAAAATAAATTTTCATGCACGCATCACGAAAAAAATCAACAGCTGAGATTCGGGATCGCAGGATCCTGCGATTCCCGAGAATCACAGCAGATTTATTTTCCCAAATTGTAGGTGTCATTTGACAATACTACCCTTGCACGTGGAAGAAATTAATACACTGTGTACGGATCAATCAATTCAAATGATGAAACAATTATCAGCATCTAGCTGCTCAAGAGTTTCACTTAATAAGAAACCCATGTTTTCTTTTTTTGTAAAAAGTGCAAAATTAATTTGTTGGTCGAAAAATCTGTTTTACAAAATAATTATGTCTAATATGACTAAAATAATATTTATTGTGGGAAAATTTGCACATGCAGTACCAATTTGAAACTTTAAAAAAGAGAACCCCAGATTGAAAATAATTTATATGAGCAATGCGCAGTGCTAGTGTACTTTGTATGGTTCTTTTTATCTTTATGTTTTTTTGTACTTGTATGTTGCTTGCATTAATTGTATAGGTCCTTTATTTTAATGACATGTAAATGCATCTTGCTTGCATTAATTAAATATAAGGGTATTTTAGTAAATATACAAATTATTTAGTATGAAATGCAAATTAACATTTCAGCTTTTAATATAAAAAAAATCAACAACTATGATGATGAAAAATACCATAAAAATAAAAAAAAGCAACCTTAATGATACAATTTTTTTAAATATACAAAAATGCAAGAAGAGAGATTGTGGTGACAGAATCTAAGAAAAGGTATAGATAGCTAAGTGCACTTCAATTTAGGTGAATTTAGAAGCAGTGCATTAGAAAACTACATCTAACTTTCCCATAATGAATGGTATTGCTGTTAGAAAGAAAACCCACACTTGCTATTTTCATAAAACAGACCAATATGCAGAGAAATGTTTGTTTTCCCTTTGTACTACCCACTTATACTTCATTCCACCATACCAAAGATAACTTCAATTTCCAGGTCCGTATGATTTCATGGTTTGTTGAAAATTTGGTGATGAATCACATCAAGTGTGTGTATATATATAGTTGACGACCTCTTAATCTCAACTCTTATTTGTTCAAATTACAAATACAAATGGACAACTCAGATTAATTTCAGTCGGACCAAAATCAATCTGATGTCTATAGAAACTATAAGGGATCTGTTTTGAGGTTCATGCCAAGTTAAAAGAATTAATCAGGTACCTGGGGTGGAGATAGGAGTAGGTCCGATGGGCATCGGACCTACATTTAGGTTCAATTAGCTCTAGGACCGTACGATTAACATCAAGATCTATGTACACGGAAATTGATACAGACTTATACGGATTTTGATGCAGAGCACACAAACCTTGATGCAGATCGAATGGTCATCACACCCATCGAACCAAGGTAGGTCCGATGGGCATCGGACCTACTCCGATTCCCCTGGGGTGATCTGAACAGGGTCTTTGTATGATAAAGATATTAACAGAGTTGTTTTCGTTTCATGCAGTGTATTAACAGTGAAGTCAAAATAAAAAATTAGTCAAACTTTTTTTTTACGATTCGTACAAAATAAAGCTATCAATATCTTTATTCTCTTCGTCATGTGCCAATTGGACCCCTGCTCCTGATTGAGAGTCGTGCTACTATATTTGATGATATAATGATGAATGATTCCAGTTAAATCATGCAACTTCTTAGTGGGAATAGGATAACGCATATAATTTTTATAATGAGTTTAGTGATTTTATTCTCCGACGAACTAAGAAAAGAAGAAATTCAAGAAAAGGAGAAGAGAAAGAGAGATTCGGACCTTGGGTTGAATTTGGGCTTGGGCCTTGGATTGAGATTTTAATAAAGAAATGAAAATGAATAGTAAGATCAAATTGAATAACAGAATAAGTCTTGGGCATGTTGTTGGAATGCAACTAGAATATGATTAGTAATCTCATCTGATTAATGGATAAGCCGATTGTATAAATTTAAAAAAAATTAAGTGATTAATAAAAAAATGGACTAAATAAAAGTGTGGCTCAAATAATCGGATTACAATTTAAAACATACGGAGGAATATCGAAAAATAATTATATGGACCCTGATAATAATTAAGCAAATGTTATTAAAATATAATTATCTTTGAACACTAGAGAAAGGAAATAATAATTGTTTTAATTATTTCCTTCCTCCTTTGAACACTAGGAAGGACAAAAACTGGTATTATATTTTTTATTAATATTAATCAAATTGTCATATATAGTTCTTCTACAGAACTATGAACTAGCCATAAGGGAAAAATAAAAAAAAATCAAATGAAAAAGGGTTGGGTTATGACTAAGCAGGCATGACACTTGCTACTTAATGATAATAAACATAAATTTTGTAAGAGATGATGAGTTTTACGGGCATATTGCACGCAGGGGCGGACCCAGGTGCCCCCTGAATTTTGACTTTTAGTGGAGATTTATCAATTCCGACAGACTCTGTCCTCCCTAAAATTTTTTTTGCCCCCTTCTGGAAATTTGATTTGTAATTCGGGTTCAATTTAAGATTAAAATTGAAATAAATTTGTTGAATTTTGATTGGTGATTAGAATTATAAGTCAAAAATCAGAAATTACAAGTCAAAGCATTGGAAAGTATAAGTTAAAGCATTGTTTTTTATCGAGTACCCAATTAGTTAATGGGTTTAAATCCGATTCGATATTTTTTTTTCCCCCCCCCCCGGACGAAAATCCTGAATCCGCCCCTGATTGCACGTACTCATCTGGAGACCTGATGTGTCTGAAATGTAGTTGCATACAACCACACAAAATTACTGTTAGAAATGTATTAACATGCCAGAATATTTTAAGTCATAATTAATAGTTATTTGTGTGATTATAATATAGATTAGGCTATTTTGAGTTGAACACAATTTGGACTAAAATTTCTGCTATACCTCTCTGACCTTATCACATTTGGATAAGTGATACTGAATATGTGCGATCAAATGGTGTGTTGTATTATAAATACACATACAGGAGATCAATTTCAGATCTCTCTAAAAACTGTTCCTTTTCGGACATATATAGACAGAAAATAAACAGAAATATGATAGAAGAATAACATTTTCGGTTTTGGATAAAACTGAAAATCTGATCTGTCTATTCGCACCAATTCAGAAATTGAGAGAGAACAAGAAAGAGAAAAGGCAGGGCGGTCAATTCGGTAACTAGCATACTGATTGACGGTTGTTTTCGAATCTGTTCATGTGGATACTGATAGAGACGCAACCGCTGTTGCTGGTGCGTTCATCTGGCACGAAGAAGGAGATTAGAGACGTGAGTGATTTGATGTTGCATTGATCCGAGACGAGATCGAATCGCAAAAGAAGGTTACTGCCATGACTCGAATTATCTGCTGCACATCTTGTGATAAAATCTATTTATTTTAGAATTAATTTTATACATGAATTCTGATTTTTAAATAGTGAACAAATCATGATCTGAATCAAATTGTTGCACATAACCTACCCGAATACTCTACAACTTCATGTAAAGATACTATTTAAAACATTAATTTATTGTTAATCATTTCTCGTGGGATTAATGAGTGAAACTAAACTGGACAGTGTAATATTTGAGACATAATAGCTCTTATTTCAAATTCATTTTCTCCGAGTCTTAAATCTGTATTGACTAATCAAACTCAATGAATTAATTGTCTGCTCCTTCCCTCTGGCTCTTCACCCAATCTCTCTCTCTCTCTCGCGATCACGATAGAGAGTATAACAAATGATGTTAGTTGTCTAAGAAAGAGAGAAGCTGTAGCCTTTTTCTTTTAACTCGATTGAGGATCTAAGTAGATGGTAGACTATTAATTCACCATAACAAAACATGCGACCAGCCACTTACCTATTGCTAATTGCTTAGGGATCTTTCTCCATGAACTGTACCTTCAGTTCTCTTAAAAAGAACTTGGGGTAAACTTTTTTTCTTTTATATTTCTACAATGAAGCAAAATTTTGTCACTAATTGAGTAAATTTGTGCACTCTTCTGCAATTTGAATTTCATCGACATAATAAAACAACAAATGGGTAAATTCGTCGGAGGTCACTACAGTTTGTCTTTTGTCATAAATTGGTCATTTAAATTGGATTTGATCTTCCGTAGCTATTGAACTATTAATTTGTTCCAATCAAATCATTTGAAATAGATACAAGTGACTTGATTGGGACAAATAAAAAATTTAGTGTCTACAGCGAAACAAATTAAACTTAAGTGACCAATTCGTAATCTTCGACGAAATTTATCCTAAATAAATTAATGTTCTAAGTTAATGAAAAAAAAATACTTTTTTTTTACAAATTAACAAATAGAAGTGCTCATACCTAGGGGTGAAAACAAAGCGAATACAGAGCGGATAGTGGTAAAACTATATCCATATTCCTTTGTAATTTTTCAGATCCAAATACGGATTGAATATCAGCTGAATATAGATACGGATATGGATCGAATCGGATATTTATTAAAATAATATTAAAAAATACCAAAGTTCATAATATTTATCTAATTTAATGGTGAATAACAATACTTTTTCATAATATATATTAAAATATATGATATATATCTACTATTCGGATACGGATAATTGAAACGTAAAACCATATCAGTATCCATATCCACACGGATATTCGGATATCGGATATCTACATCTAATTTTTTGAATACGGATCAAATACGGATAGGATATTATCCATACGGTTTTCACCACTACTCATACCACTTGTAAAATAATTGTAAAATCTTATTTGATTTAGGATAAATTGTTATTTTACCAAAATTGTTGAATTAACAAGTATTTTATGTCTCTACAATTAAAATTGCATGTATCACATCATTAATTGTTATTTCTTTACTAGTGAAATACACATACCTAAAGATTAAAAAAAACTCTTCTTAATTCCGATTCAAAAATCAATTCTAAGCCTCCCTAGAACTGAAGGGAGGAAGATTGCCACTATTTCATCTCTCTATTCAAAACTCTTTTTTTTTTTTTTTTTCATCTCACTGTTATAGGAGGGTAGGAGAAAGGGTTCCTCATTTTAACGAAATGGTAAAATATATATATATATATATATCGAATCGAACCCTCATGATCATTTTTATAATGCTATGCTCTACTAGCAAGTGAATTTTTACTAGCTTTTCTAAATTAAAAAAAAAAATTAGATAAGATGTAATGCATTTGTGTCTAAATATCGATCCATTATGTGAAGAAATCCATTATGGAGAATGAAGAAGAAATCAAAACTTCCTCTATCCATAGCTTTTCCTTTGTACCCAACACAGCATAATTTGCAGGCACTGGCCGATCCCATTACTGAAGAAGAAATCAAAGCGGTTATCAAAGGGATGCCCAACAACAAGGCCCCGGGACCGGATGGGCTGACGGGGGAGTTCTATAACTGTTTTTTGGAAATGATGCTACCGGACTTAACGAGAGTAATCCAAGAGGTGACCGCTAATCCCCAACCAATCCGAAACCTTAACACCTCATATATCATCCTAATCCCTAAGATAGACAACCCATCTAAGCCAACGGATTACCGTCCCATAAGTCTTGTACATAGTTTTCAGAAAATTATCTCCAAGATACTAGCAAACCGACTGCAACCGAGTATTGATAAGATGCTACACTTGTCTCAGACTGGATTTACAAAAGGGAGACAGATAACAGAGGGTTTTCTTTATGCAAAGGAAGTTTTGAACTATGCCAACAACACAAATCTGCCTTTGTCGGTTTTCAAAGCCGATATACACAAGGCTTTTGACACGGTCGGTTGGGCTTTTA
Organism: Carex kokanica; assembly: GCA_025461125.1. Taxonomy (NCBI): domain Eukaryota; kingdom Viridiplantae; phylum Streptophyta; class Magnoliopsida; order Poales; family Cyperaceae; genus Carex; species Carex kokanica. Next base: position 50,295 of record JAJGRX010001456.1, read on the forward strand.
TTTCACATGTCATGAAGGCATTGGGCTTTCCAATAAAATGGAACCAATGGATAGAGGAGCTGGTATTTAAAGGATCATCACAAGTCATCATCAACGGTTTGGTGGGGAAAAGAATTCAATTAAGAAGAGGGGTACGACAAGGGGACCCTTTATCCCCCCTTCTTTTTATTTTGGCAATTGACTTCCTACCAAGATGGCTGCACAGGCTGACATCAATCGGTGCACTGAGACTACCAATTCAGAGTATGCAACCATGCTTGTTGTATGCGGACGACGCAATCTTCTTTGTCAAACCGGAGTTACAGCAAGTTCAGATACTAAAGCTAGTGCTGACCACTTTTTCTCTGATTTAGGGCCTCACAGTGAGCATGAATAAGTCCGAGATGATATGCCTCAACAAGCACAATGTGAATGTGGCTGAACTCATTTCCAGCATGGGATGTAGACAAGGGAGCTTTCCTATGACATATCTAGGGCTGCCTTTGACAACAGGAAGGCTTACGAGAGAAGCATATAGACCTTTGTTGGCAAAGCTCAAAGGCAGACTTATGGGGTGGACAGCAAAATTTCTAACATTGGCGGGCAGAATAGTTCTTCTCAACTCAATCCTCACAGCCATACCTATCTACTTCATGTCGGTCTTTAAACTACCGCGTTGGTTTATTGAGGATATAGAGAAAATAAGAAGGGACTTCCTTTGGCATGGAGCACACATGCAAAGGAAAATTCATTTGGCAAAGTGGGCTATGATCTCTCTACCGAAGAAAATTGGGGGATTGGGGATAATCGACATCAATAATTTTAACACGGCACTGCTTGCCAAGTGGTGTTGGCAATGGAACACACCTAGGCAGCGGCTTTGGAAAACTATTTTCCAGTCAATATACTGCCAAAGGAGCAATCAGGGGGTAAACAGCTCAAAATTCTTTTCGGTGCACCTGATGGAGGCAAAGGAAATTTGCAACGCCTTCACTTTGAGAATAATGGGGAAAGGGGACACGGTATCATTCTGGACGGAGAACTGGGGAAGAGGGATAATGAAAGGGAAATATCCGGAGCTATTCACATATGCGACAAACCCGGATGTGTCCGTTAGTGAGGTAAAACATCAACAACATGTTGCTGCTGTTGTGGGCCCGGTTCTATCGGACCAAGCCTCCGAACAGCTAGCAGCCATGCAAACAGACGTGGCATCTATCCTATTGACAACGCAACAGGATGATGCAATTTGGATACCACACACACATGGAAACTTCTCTGTCAGTTCGGTATATTTTAGATTATGCGATGCTCCCAGAATAGCGACGCACACACCCAGAATCTGGAAGTTGCAAGTACCGCCAAGGTTCAAGGTGTTTGCATGGCTACTGTGTAATGACAAGCTTCTCACTGCACAAAATCTCAGGAAAAGAGGATTCCACATTGTAGGAATTTGTTACATGTGTTGGGCAAGTGATGAATCCGGTGAACACTTATTCAACTCATGTTTGACCACAAGAGCAATTCATCACCGGATACAGGAGGAGTGGGGGCTGAGGCATACACTCACACCCACTGCACACCTTATAGAGGCTATCACAGATAACAAATGGAGTAAGCGAACAAGATCGGTGATACTGACAACCAACTTCGTCATATGGCGAGAGAGATGCAATAGGCTTTTCAATGATAAAGTTACGGGCTTCGAAGATATTCTGCGACAGATACGTGAACAACTGAGCAGGGATAACCATACCACAGAGGCACCGCAACAGGGCGAGACATAGGCTATTAAGCTTACTGATAAATCATTGTGTACAGTATATCTTATTTTTTCTTCTTGCTTTTACTTCATTTCCCAGCCGCTGGCACACAGGCCCTCCTTCTTTTTACTTTATTTTTGTAACTTTATTTTGCACACACCGGGAATCCACAAGGAAACCCAAACACTGTAACCATTCACGGTTAATGAAAACAAGGACTAGATCCTGGTTCTTACTCAAAAAAAAAAAGTTTATTTCTTTGGATTCTTAACTAGAAAAGTATATTGCTTGCCTTTTGATGTTGATCAGATATGATTGCTTGAAATAAATGTTGCCTTTATAATACTTTTAAATTTTGTATATTCTATATTATCAAAGAAAAAAAATATTGCCATTTTTCATTTTGGTCAGGCAGTAAATGATTTTTTTTTTTAGAAAATAATCATTCCAATTGATTTAACGTTGATAAAGCCAAAATTAAAAGTATTGCATGTATTTCTATTTTTATGAATTTGTAAAAGATAGTTGTTCCAGTATCCTTGTATGAAACTTTTAGATGATAAAAAATGATTATGAAAAAAAAAACCATTCTATTTTTATACAAAGGGTACTATAATTAGTAATTAATTGTCTCGTGTTTTATAAATTTTGGAAGATAGGTATGAGTGTGTTATCCGTGAAATTGACTCAGCACTACATAGCTTTCCCTCAATTTATACCTACATGGGGCTCTTTATATTTTTGTTTGGTAAGTGTTTATATATATATTATCTATAGGGGGTTAAAATGGATAAGTGGGTTCCATATAGGGCTGGGCAAAATAGCTCGAACTCGTGACTCGCTCGTAACTCGCTCATTTATAGCTCGCTTTAACTCGCTCATTTATAACTCGAGTTGGCTGGCTCGTTTAATAAGTGAGCTGAGTTTGAGCTCACCCCAACTCGCTCATTTATAACTCGAGTTACACAGTATTGATCACAATAAATCTCAGAAATTCAGACCCTGTAACTAAACCCAAATCCCTCAGACCCTCACGGAACCGATTAGTTTTTGTTAAGCTGTTTTTTATGCATATGAAGTTGTTGGATACTACTCCCTTTGGCTACATGAAAAGGAATTCATATCACCTAAAGTAACTCAAATTTCGATTTTAGATCAGCACCTATTAAATTGGTTAAATGAGTTATAAACGAGTTGTGAGCCAACTCGAGTTGATAACGAGCTGAGTTCGAGTTGGCTCTATAGCTCGTGATTACCATCCCAACTCGAGTTGGCTCGCTCGTTTATTTAATGAGTTGAGTTCGAGTTGGAGGTAACTCGCTCAAACTCGGCTCATTTACAGCCCTAGAACTACTACTTCCATAAATACAGGGACAAATAACAAATTGAGCAAAACCCTAGCCCCTCTTGCCGTCAACAATTCTCTCTCTCTCTCTCTAGCGGTCGTAAATTAAAGCCTCGGTATAGGTTAGTACTTACTATTCAATCTTCTCGTGACATCTTCTTTTGTTATTGATGTGAAAAATCTTTCTGTAGGAGAATAGTTGTACTGTTCAATGTTAAGTTATCGTAAAATTAACCTGGTTGGATTCTCACCCTGTTTATAAATTATAATTGCAGTATATCTAGGTCTGATTGCTCTGTTATTGTAAGAAGCCAACATGAAGCATACATCCATGTCAAAGGAGTCTGACATGATAAGTGATTTGCCGGATGAAATTCTCCAACATGTTTTGTCATATCTAGGGATAAAAGAGACCGTGCAAACGAGCTTACTGTCAAAGAGATGGGTGAAACTGTGGACCTCCTTGCCTTCTCTCAAATTCATCCCAGATGACTTCGGGGTTGTGGATGAACGTCAGTTCAATATTCGGGAGAAAAAATTGGACGTGGATGAATATCGGCTCTATATTCGGGAGGAAAAATTGTTTGGTGCATACTTCAAAAGATGTGTTGAGACCGTGCTATACCGTCGTGAAGCATCCTTTTTGGACACATTCCTCATTGAATTTCCCAAATTGTTAGACCAAGATAAACGCTCTGACCTTGTTCGCAAATGTGTTAGCTATGCTATGAAGCACAATGCTCGAGTTTTCTCTATGCATGCTTCAATCCCCTCTGAACAATTGCTTGTATGCCTTTTCAATTGGGAATCCGTCGAGGAATTGTGCTTGCTAATCTGGCATCCTTACATGTCAGAAGTAATACCACCGGTCGTCAATCTTCCCTGCATTAGAAAATTACATCTACAAAATATTATATTTGATAGTGGAAGCATCTCCAGACTTCTGTCAGGATGTCCAAAACTTGAAATGCTATCATTGGAGAACTGCTTCGGTGAATTTTCATGCATCTTCAGTCAGAACCTAAAGTACTTGTTTCTCCGCAATTGCGGATTGAAATTTCCACCCGATAAAGAATCCATGCGTATAACATCAACCCTCCACGGGGACACAGTCGAGTCAACAATTATTACGTTGTCTGGTTCTGCTGTAATATTCATTTTGAAAATTCCAGGTGCATCTGCACTGAATAACCCTTCATCCTTTATGCAAAATTTCATCCATCGTTTTGAGTTAAATGACCATCTTTGCTGCCTTTCTAGTGTTACAATGCTCAATTTATATAGGGAAAATTTTAAGGTACATATGCATCTTTAATTTCAGCTTCTTTCATTTTGATACCATAAATCTTTTAAATATCTTTTGTTTCTCACTCTCTCTCTCTCTCTCTTTTATTCAGATGTTGGAAAAAGAGTTACAGAAGCTAGGAGAATTTCATTGCCTAAAGGAATTGTTGCTTAACGGATGGTGCATGATTTGTAATTTCAGTCCAGTTGCATTGTTTCTTCAGAAATCACCTAATCTTCAGAAGCTCAATTTAATTAACATACAGCATTGCGGAGGGGAGGAGACAGATGTTCACCAAATGGGATACAATTCTATGTTGCTGGAATTATCTCGGTGCAAGAATCTTAAGAAGGTTCGTATCAAATTATGGAAAAATCATCATATTAAAGCCAATATTGAGAATGTTGAGGTTGTTCTATATTAATTTGAGAATATTAAGGTATTTTTTTCTTCGAAATTTAAAATTCTGTTCTTCCGTTGAATCTGAAACTTTCAGTGGCACAAACTATGTTACCAACGGTGTGGCGATTCAACTAGTTAAATTTTTTATGTACTACAACCTTTTGACTATGAGAGAGAAAAACTGAAGATTAATGTTGAATACTCGCATTTCTTTAGCTCATATATATTTTTTCTCTACAGCTTGTGATGCTCGGATCATGAGCTTCATATATTACTGCTTGAGTTGTATATTGAACTGATGTTTTGGTCACAAAACTTTTGATTCGTCAATTCCAAAGCAGAGCAACTTGGCATGTAATAAATGTAGAGTGAGTCTCTGCATAGCACGGATTAGTCCGTAATACGAAATAATATTTTGTTATTAAAATTCTAACAGTCAACTCAAACCTTTCAATATGATCTCCATATGAATATGTACTTACAGACCAAATTTTATATTTTTTCAAAAAAATTTACTATTTTTTAAGATAGATAGAAAATCATTTGATCCGAAAATTCTGAATAATTAAAAATAACGATTTTCTTTCTATCTTAAAAAATAGTAAAAAAATTCTAAAAAATATAAAATTCGGTATGCAAGTACATATTCATATGAGAATTATGTTGAACGGTTCGGATCGACCGTTAAGAATTTTAAAACAAAAATATTGATCCGTATTACGGACTAATTCGTGCTATGCATAGTACCATAGACTCACTCTTCAAACCAGAGCAGCCAACAAGAATTTATCCAAACAACAGGCACACAACAATTCAAAAACAGAAATTGAAACCATATATTATAAGTGCTGCATCAAATGACATATACGGTTTTATCAATTGGTATTTGTTTTAAAAATAACTAATTTTAAAGATAAGTGAGTCAATTTGTTTCAAAAATAAGCGAGTTATAGATGGGAAATATCTAATTTTAAACTTTTGATGGGGATTTATCTAAATGATGAAGTTTTGATGGGCATATATATATAAATTTCTCTTTTTAGAATCTCGAAACCCAGAAACGCAAGCTAAGTAGATGATGCAAAGATTGCTTCAACCTTTTTTTTTTCAACCCTGTTTTTTTTACTTTCTGTATGATTCTTTGATATACTGAAAAGATAATATATAGACACAAAAAAACGTCTAATCATTTTTTTTGAGTCAGAATTTGAAATGCGGACTTTCCTAAATTTTAATAACATTTAATATTTCAAAAAAAATATATATTTATTAAAACAAATTTGGCAAAAAGTTTGTCATTTTTTTCTTAGTTCAGAAGTATGGGTGGAGCCACGTGGGATAAGGATGACACGTGCCACTCTTCGAGCCATTTTTTTTTTTTAAATTAGACTTCTATAACTACTTTTTATTTTTAAATTATGAAAATATAAATATTACTTCAAATAATTATAAATTTGTTACGAACAAGGGCTTGATCGCTGTTCCGTTATTTTAAAAAAAATAATTATAAATTATGTTCCAGTCTAAGATTTAGACACCTAACACTCCTCCCATGTAAAATGATAATAACGAGTTAATAATGCATGATTCTTAGTTGCATGGAAGACTGTTTTTTTTTTAATAATCAACAAGACGATTCATTGCAGAAAGCAATTTCATATAAATCCAGAAATGTTTTTTGTTTTGACGTACTTTTTCATACAAGAGGTCAAAATAAGACAAACCGGATTAAACGGGGAATATTAACTCGTTCATAACTCTCTCGTTAAATGCTCATTAACAACTCGCTATAACTCGCTCATTTACTTAATGAGCCGAGCATGAGCTGTTGGAAAAATATTAAATAACCAACTATTTAAATCTGAATTTTGATCAATAAAATAAGTAAAAACTATATTTAAAATTTAATCAAGAATATAAATTAAAACTTTGTTACCCGGAGCTGCAAAATGCGGACCTAAGACAACTTTCTGTCCTAAGCGCAGGAATAATTGGTTAAGACTGTCCCAAGTTACGCTGGTATTTCTCTGCCTACGGGCGCAACCATGGTAGAGGTTGATGTAACTTCTTTCAACAATAATAGCAGAATAATATGTTTTCTATAAATAAAATATTTGTTTGTGGGATAATAGAAATTGAATTTATGAAATATGGAGCTAAGAGAAAGAGCAAGAAAATAGAAATTGTTGGATTTCTGTTCTCCAAATGGCATGTGCTATTTATAGACAAATAACATAGATATCAATCAATTTGTGCATTCATGACTATTAAAATTGATATTCATTATATTACCGTTTCTATTAAATAAATGGTAATCACATGCACATACAGAAACTCAACGTACACCTTGCTATCAAAGACAATTAATTCAATTGATTGTATGAATAAATGACAAGATTTATATGATTTGATTTTCTGTGGCGGTGTACAGTGAGTTTTTGTGTAAGAATTAGATTAAGGAAATTTAGCTCCATAATTCATAAAGAAAAAAAAAACGTTAATATTAACATAAATATTTATTTAAATAAATTTTGTGTTTTCAAAATATATTTCTAACATGAGCATACCAACTCGCTCATATCAGACCAGCACAAAGGAATCAAAATGCAGTTTTTACATCCATTTGGTGTACTAAAAATTAGTGAATAGAAGCTAAAGCTAAAAGAGTTCTAATTGTAGTTATACGTGCGACTGGTGCGCAAGTATCAAAGAAATCAAATCCTTCTTTTTGGCCAAAACCTTGAACTACTTATCATGCTTTATATTTTTCAATTGAACCATCTGTTCTAAGTTTCTTTTTAAATATCCAACGACAACCTAAAGGTTTAGTGCCTTGCGGTGAATCAGTAAGAAAACAAGTATTGTTTGTTATAATTGATTCTATTTCACTATTAATAGCTTCTTTCCAATATGGATAATCAGGTGAATTTATAGCTTCTTTATAAGTTTTAGGTGTATCTTCTACTATATATGTTATAAAGTCATTTCCTATATTCTTTTGAATTTTTGTTCTTTTACTTCTTCTAAGTTCTTGTTGAGTATGTGTATCATTATAATTAGATGAAGTAGTATTTAATGATTTGGACGTATCTACAGATGGAGTATAATTTAATACTTCAGGATTGATTTGGTTTTTAAATGGAGATATATTTAAAAAAATATAGCATCTCTAGATTCTATTAATGTATTATTTGAAATTTCACTAATTCTGAATTAATTACGAGAATAGAAATTGAATTTATGAAATTTGGAGCTAAGAGAAAGAGCAAGAGAATAGAAATTGTTGAATTTATGCTCTCCAAATGGCATGTGCTATTTATAGACAAATAACATAGATATCAATCAATTTGTGCATTCATGACTATTAAAATTGATATTCATTATATTACCGTTTCTATTAAATAAATGGTAATCACATGCACATACAGAAACTCAACGTACACCTTGCTATCAAAGACAATTAATTCAATTGATTGTATGAATAAATGACAGGATTTATATGATTTGATTTTCTGTGGCGGTGTACAGTGAGTTTTTGTGTAAGAATTAGATTAAGGAAATTTAGCTCCATAATTCATAAAGTAAAAAAAAAAACGTTAATATTAACATAAATATTTATTTAAATAAATTTTGTGTTTTCAAAATATATTTCTAACATGAGCATACCAACTCGCTCATATCAGACCAGCACAAAGAAATCAAAATGCAGTTTTTACATCCATTTGGTGTACTAAAAATTAGTGAATAGAAGCTAAAGCTAAAAGAGTTCTAATTGTAGTTATACGTGCGACTGGTGCGCAAGTATCAAAGAAATCAAATCCTTCTTTTTGGCCAAAACCTTGAACTACTTATCATGCTTTATATTTTTCAATTGAACCATCTGTTCTAAGTTTCTTTTTAAATATCCAACGACAACCTAAAGGTTTAGTGCCTTGCGGTGAATCAGTAAGAAAACAAGTATTGTTTGTTATAATTGATTCTATTTCACTATTAATAGCTTCTTTCCAATATGGATAATCAGGTGAATTTATAGCTTCTTTATAAGTTTTAGGTGTATCTTCTACTATATATGTTATAAAGTCATTTCCTATATTCTTTTGAATTTTTGTTCTTTTACTTCTTCTAAGTTCTTGTTGAGTATGTGTATCATTATAATTAGATGAAGTAGTATTTAATGATTTGGACGTATCTACAGATGGAGTATAATTTAATACTTCAGGATTGATTTGGTTTTTAAATGGAGATATATTTAAAAAAATATAGCATCTCTAGATTCTATTAATGTATTATTTGAAATTTCACTAATTTCTGAATTAATTACGAGAATAGAAATTGAATTTATGAAATATGGAGCTAAGAGAAAGAGCAAGAGAATAGAAATTGTTGAATTTATGCTCTCCAAATGGCATGTGTTATTTATAGACAAATAACATAGATATCAATCAATTTGTGCATTCATGACTATTAAAATTGATATTCATTATATTACCGTTTCTATTAAATAAATGGTAATCACATGCACATACAGAAACTCAACGTACACCTTGCTATCAAAGACAATTAATTCAATTGATTGTATGAATAAATGACAGGATTTATATGATTTGATTTTCTGTGGCGGTGTACAGTGAGTTTTTGTGTAAGAATTAGATTAAGGAAATTTAGCTCCATAACATAAAGTAATTTTTTTTTAATATTAACATAAATATTTATTTAAATAAATTTTGTGTTTTCAAAATATATTTCTAACATGAGCATACCCCAACTCGCTCATAACTCGCTCATTAGCTCATTAAGAACTGGGTTACATAAATCCTGCCACATATAGTAGAAGAAATAGGCCGAGGACTAGGTTTCAGTTTAAGAGATAGAAAGGTAAGTGAAAAACTCACTCTAGTAGTAATAAGTCAACTCTCAGATTCAAGATCGTACCTATCCGTTAATTTCTTTAGCTAAATGCTTCTTGATTCTTACTGTTGACTAATACTTGTTTTTTTTTTGTAGCAATCTGCAAAAGAGGAAGAGAGCTTGGAATTTCAATTCCCAACGAGCAATGATAGATGAAGTAAGATTATGTATTGTTTAATTAGATTGAAATTTTAATTATGTTATAATTTCAAATCTGCAAAAGAGGAAGAGCGGCTAGATTTTGTTAAATTATGTATTGTTTAATTAGGTTGGATTATGATAATTTATTGAATTCTATAAACAACTCGGCAGCTCGCTTATAACTCGCTCATTAAGCTAATGAGCCGAGCATGAGCATACCCTAACTCGCTCATTAATCAACCCTACTCAAGAGCTTATTTTGTTATAAAACTAAATAATGTTGGAGTTTATGTTTTTTTTTTTTTTGAAAAGATTATAAAAGAAGTTTGTAAACCAAATAAACATTAGTTGTTCTAGTGGTGATGTTAACACTTTGATAACCATTACTAAGTAGAGACGACAATTTGTGCCATGCCGTATTATTACTAAATCGAGTTTTTACGTACTGTGATTAAAATTGCAGAGAATGGTCTCGGCATGTTAGTCCTGCTGTAACTTGTCATTTTTTTTTTGTCAAATTTAACTATTTTCTGATTGAAATTTTAAGTTTGTTTAAGAAAGAAAAAAAGAAATAGATGTAAAAAATTGTAAAATGTACAATAAAGTAAAACAAAATTATCCGTAAAATAAATTTGTTGACCAGAATTTGAATTGATGATCAGAATAAATAAAACAAATTTTATGTTGTTTTAGTCATATATAATCACTTTTTGTCCCATGCCGTGTTCCATGCCATTCCATACAATGATCAGGTCGGTACCCGCAATGTGTTATTTTTTAGAAAGCGATCACGACACGTAAATCATATACGTACCACCAACAGCGAAGCCACATGAAGCCAGAGGTGGGCACTTGCCACCCCTGACTCAAACAAATTTAAAAAATATACCTCTATTTCTATACTTTTGTCAGAAAAATTTATAAAAAATATACTTAGAACACAAAAAATTATAAAAGTTTGCCCCACTTTGCTAATTATCCTGATTACGCCATTGCGTACCGCAACGCGCACTATGTTTTTTTTTAGTAGAAATATGTTTTTAGCCCGTAGTTGATTGATTAAAAGTTTGTTACACAGGAAGTGTAACTCACAGGATGAAAAAAAAAGATAAATAAAAAAGATAAAGTGCTCAAAACAATTGAGCTTTGAATAAGTAAAGGAACTAACCTAACTCTAAAAACAGAAACCGGAGAAAACCAGAAAAATGTAGTTAAAGAAGTGAAATTTAAAAGTGTTCCAAAAAAAATAAAAAAAGCCCCTGATGCCACGTTCCTTGTATCCAGTTTAGTGTTACTTCTGATATATGTTAAATTGAACAACAAAAAGGAAAAGTGTATAGTTAGTCTGTACCAGCACATGAAAGGTAGAGAAATTGTAAATTTCTTTATTTTGCCATCTATTTTACAGGTGAATATAATTTGCAATTTGCATATTGAGGAGCTTCCTCCGGTTTTGCATGAGGTTTAATTCTATTAGGTTTTTAGTTCGATTGTAATATTTGGATTTTTAAAAAAGATTACGCTAAGGTTTTGTGATATTCACCTCGACTTGAGCTACCATTTCAATAGAGTTGAGTTTAGAGCGGCAGTACTTTCTGGGGTGAAGGTACTGGCAGTGCCATCTTTCCAGGGACCAAAAAAAAAAAAACGCTATTCAATTGTATATTTCAATCTTTCCAACTGATACTCTGGGGCCTTCCACCATTTGGAGATTGTACTACTACTTTTTCATACTGTGAACCTTGCATATTTCAATCTCTGCCAATGAACCTTGCATGTTTGTATATCTAGCTTTATTAATTTTTGAATGGTTTTTATTGATTTGTTGTAATGATTTTGTTTCAGTACCCTGGGCTTCAACCTGTATTAGATGACCTGATTCTCAAAAAGGCTCCTCTCTCTCTCTCTCTCTCTCTACAGGTGGAGGAATTGAGAAAATCCTCCCATCTGTTATGTTGTTTGTTTTGATATAAATTGTTTAAGTAATCTACTATAAGCTGATGAGGAGGGATCAAATGTCCCCATTGTCTTTGTGCCCTAATCATGCTCCACATCCTTATCTTCGTTTTTAAACCCCATACAGGCAATCCGAACCACTCAACATGATCTCCATTTAAAAATATACTTGGAGACCAAATTATTTATTTTTTGGATTTTTTTTACAATTTTTTAAGATGGGTACAAAATCACTGTTTTTCAAAAAATCCAGAGTAATTAATGAAAAAATATTTCGGAATCGAAAGTAGCTCTAGTCTATGGTCAATGAATGAATCCCCGGGAGCTCGTATGAGAGTTGGTTTAACTGCCCTAGCTATGACAAAATATTTTCGAGATGTTAATAAACAAGACGTGCTTTCCAAATAGTTCTTTGTAGTGTTCAAGGACAAGTAGATCATATGAGCTGCTCTTTTGAGACATAGAATTTTGCTTTTTTATGTTTTAAATTTCTATAATACTGATGATATTTTTTTCCTATTCGGAGATCCTATGAGTCTAAGCCAAGTTTCGAATCTGAGGATAGGAAGTATTTGTCAACAAGGTATTCTAGGTTTTTCATCCAAATAATCCATTTGCTGTGACTTAACACCTTCATACATTTATCAAAGAGGATGTCAACCATTTTCATAGTCTTTTTTAAGTTCTTCCTCACGAATCTGGAGCCTCCAGTTGTGCTCATCTTACCCTTATTTGTGACTTTAGTTGAATATTCCAAAACACAAGTCCGATAGAGTGATATTTTATTTTCATCTTCATGCAGTTTTAGAAGAAAGCTTGTGATAAGTTTGTCCCTACATTTTAGCCAAAATTGAAGAATAGTGTGGTGATTATTTCTGCATCAAGTACGCTTACTTTTTACATTTTTCTTGCCCTATGTTTAAATAAGAAAATATTAAGTCAGATTATCTTTTTGTTATTATGATATTTTAACTATTACGCACCACCACAGCGAGCAGGGGCGGATCTAGGATTTTCATTAGGGTAGGGCAAGAAAGCAGCAAATTGGATTTAAACCCATTAACTAATCGGATTCAAATCCAATAGTAGTAAGTGGTGGAGGCGAATTGGATCGGAAACTTTTTTTTTTGAAAAAAAATAATTTGTATGAAAAAAATAGGATTTTTATTTGTAAAATAGTAATTGGTAAAAACAAATATAATCATTAAAAATTAAACTATTACATTAAACATTGGTTAATTTGAATGAATGAAAAAGTAATCCCAAACTTTTGAATTGAAAATCAATAGATTGGCTAAAATTTAAACATAAAACTTAGAAATAAATTTGAAATAAGGAACAGCCCAATATAGTAACCAAACTTCAGCCCAACAATTGAATCTCAAATATTGGTCCACAGTCAGTTTCTCCTTCCCATCTTCTTTATTTATATTGACAAGACAGAATCCCTTTCATTTCTACTCAATTTTATGATTCCACTGCTTTTTTTGTAAAAAAATCAAACCATTCAATAATTTTTGGAACTATGCTCTCAACAATTAATAGGGTAGGGCATTTAATTTTTCCAGAGTAAGGCAAGAGTTCAAAATCCAGTACTCTAACAATTATTTTTGAAAATTCAGAATAGGGCACTTGCCTACCCCTGACTTAATGTGGATCTGCCCCTGACAACGAGAGACATAGACTCGGTGGCATATTCTTCGATGACATGAACTACTATTGACCAAGAAATGCTGCTTGCTTTTTCTAGAGGTGCTTCTAACTTATATTTGTTATATCTTTATGTAAAATTTTCAAAAGATATTTATTGATGTATTCATGGATATGTATAAAAGTCAATTTGGGATTTGAATCACCGCATGATTGGAAATTTGGATAAATTTGAGAAATAAAATGATTTCTCATTTTCTGCATTTTTGAAAAAAAACCCACCTCAACATTCAATCCATATGGTTATTAAGCATAAATTTGAGAAGTGCATCACGATGGTACATATGGTTTTATGTACATGTTTACCTATTCCATCAATATTCCATTCGGAATCGAAATTTGAGAGAATTATATCTGCTAGAAGTTAATATGAGATATAACTATTGCAATAATTTCCAACAAAATTCATGAAAGGTCCCCCATGTACACCAATATGCACAAAAGAAAAATAGTTATATGAGATATAACTATTGCAATAACTTTGTCGAAAGTGGACTTCATAAATAGATCAAAACTCTACTGAATTTGGCACGTGATTCAAGTTGTCAAATATACATATTAATCTATAATAATTTAATCTGTAATTAATTTCAGCCCATATAATTGTTTCAAAAGACATTCTAACATTACCGTAAAACGGTGAAACCGTGAATTTAAAACAGAAGCACACTTAATGATTAATAAACAGAATGCCAAAACAGATTTAGAAGTTTTTTTTTTTTTTTTTCAGAACGAAGGATTAAGTTATTTTGCAATAGCCCACTTGACAAGCTCTAAATTTCCATCTTTAACGAGAAAGACTGCACGAGCATATTAAATTATTTTATTTTAAAAGAACTTATAAATTTAAACATGTTATAAAATAAAGACAAAGAATAATAAACAAGATAGAGAACACATAAAAGATGGCAATCTCTTTATTCATATATTTTTCATGTGTACAATACAAGATTACAAAGCCTCTATTTATAGGCTACAAATTGTAAATGAAAAACCATTACAATAATAAATAAGATATTGAATTCTAAATAGTAGTGGGATATGAATTCCAATGGTAGTGGGAGTAGTGGAGAAATGAATATTGGGAGTCATGGGTATCCACATTAATAATTTTATTCATAACACTCCCCCTTGGATGTCCATTATATAAGAATATGCCTCATTAAAACCTTACTAGGAAAAATCCTATGGGATAAAAACCTAGTGAAGGAAAAAGAGTACAATATTCCTTTTAATATACAACTACAACCGTACCAGGAAAACCCAGTGGGAAAAACCATAGTTAAGGAAAATATAGTGCATATTAACTCCCCCTCATGACAACATCAATCAAGATCTTTAAGTCGACAAACTCCAATATTACGAACTAGCTTTTCAAATATTGCATTAGAGATCTCCTTAGTGAATTAATCTACTAGATTTTCACTTGAATGAATTTGCTGAACAATAATAACATTATCATCTTGGAGATCATGTGTGAAAAAGAACTTTAATGAAATATATTTTGTTCTATCTCCTTTAATGTATCATTCCTTTAATTGAGTAATACATACAATATTATCTTAATATATGATCGTCAGGATCATTTCTCCAGAAGACAAACCACATGTCTAATGAATGTGTTGAATCACATATCTTAACCAAACACATTTTTGGCTTGCTTCGTGTATTGCTAAAATTTATCAGAGTTAGCGAAGTATATGTTTAATTTCATTCCAATGTCTTCGTGTGGGACAAGAACTATATCTTGCTAATAAATTTACAGCAAATGATATATCAGATCTTATATGTCCAGTAAGATACATAAATGCTACTATTGCACTAAGATATGGTATTTCAGGACCAATTAGTTTTTCATCACTTTCTCAAGGTCTAAAAGATATATATTCACATCTAATGATCTTACAATTATTGGAGTGCTCAATGGATGTGATTTTATCCATATAAAATCGTTTTAGCACTCTTGCAATAATTTTCTTGATGCATAAAAATGTCATTTTTAAAATGTTCAATTTGCAATCCATGGTAACATTTTGTTCTCTCAAGATCTTTCATCTCAAATCATTTAAATAATTATTCGCTTTTGGAAGCTCTTCAGGAGTTTCAATGATACTTAGATTGTTAACATAAACTGCAATTATAACAAAATTATTTCCATATCTTTTCATCAAAATACATGGACAAATTGTATCATTTTTATATCCATGTTTCAATAAATATTCACTGAGACGGTTATACCACATGCGTCCAAATTGCTTTAATCCATATAAAGACTTATTCAATTTAATTGAATAATGTTCTCGAGAACCTAAATTACATGCTTCAGGCATCTTAAATCCTTCAGGGATTTTCATATATATATCATTATCAAGCAAGCCATATAAATAGGCTGTGACAACATCCATTAGACGCAAATCAAGTCCTTCATGTATTGCCAGATTAATTAATTACCGAAAAAATATTGCATCCACCACAGGTGAGTATATCTCAAAATTTCACCTTTCTCATTTTGTTTTCACATAAATATCAATTTCTATTATTCGGACTTTATGCCTTCATGTATTGGGGCTACAGGCCCAAAAACTTTTATTATAATTTTTAAAAGATTTTAATTTTATCTCAATTGCGTCTTTCTATTTTGGCCAATCATTTCTTTGTCGACATTCTTTTATAGACTTCGGGTCATGATCCTCATTATTCATTATATTTAGCGCTATATTATATGCAAAAATATCATTGACATCAATTTCATCTCGGTTCCATCTTATTCCATTCATGATATAATTTATCGAGATCTCTTCATTTTCATGAATTTCAGATACCTGAGTTTCTGCTGGAACTCCAATATTACTTATAATTTGATTCTCTTCTGGAGTTTTATCTGAAATTATCATATCCTCGACTTGACCATTTTCATTATTTGCTCCTTTTCTTTTTTCGAGGATTTTATCCTTGGAACCGATTAATCTTCCACGCTTCATGCGTGTTATAATTTTATTAGTCTGTCCAATATGGACATCGACATTAAGTGGAGCATTAACAGCTGGTATATGTGTTTTGGTCACTTTCTTTGTAAATGCGTCTGGCAATTGATTAACTAATCTTTCCAAATGAATTATCTTTTAAACATCTAGTTCACATTATTTATGAGGATCTAAATTACACTGATAATTCATTCCAACTATTATCTTTTTTCCAGCTGATTGTTTTCTCCCCCTAAGGTTGGAAATATTTATTCATCAAAATGACAATCGGCAAAACTAGCCGTGAAAAATTCTACCATCAATGGTTCTATATACTCTATTATATATAGAGATTCGAATTCAACAAAAATTCCCAACTTTCTTTGATATACCATTTTAGTGCGTTGTGGTGGAGCAATTATAACATATATCGCACATCCAAAATTCTTATATGGGAAATATTAGGTATGTGACCAAAAACCAATTATTAAGGGGAAGTTTTATAATAGCTTGTTGGCATGATGCGAATTAGTGCTGTTGCATGCAAAATAACATGTTCTCATTTTGTATATGAACATTAGCTGCATGATGTTCAACATCAATTCTAATAGACATGCATTATCTGAGAAGTAAATTCACCAGCATTGTCTAGATGTATATTCTTAATTAGACAATCATAAAATTATGCTCTTAATCAAATCAATTTAGCAATTAATCTCACAAACGTCAGGTTGCGAGTTCATACATGTGACCATATTGTTGATGCATCAATTAAAACCATAACATATTCAAATGGTTCACATGGTGGATATAGTGTTCCACAAATATCACATTGTATACATTCTAAAATAAAATAAAATAAAAATTCATCAGATTAAAGAATATCTGGTTCTTTAATGAATGTCCACATTAATTATCTATTATTTTTCGCATCATTATTGATCCGGAATGGCCCAACCGGTCATGCCAAACTATAACATATTCTTATTTGTAAACTTCTGGTTTACAATAATATGTGCTTCAATTGTACTAATATATATGTAGTACAAGCTGGAGGAAAACATAGGCAATTTTTTCCAGTATGCATTTTTTTTAATCTGATATTATGCTAGTAATATAAATATATTCAATATTTTCTTCATTGGTTGTCTCAACATGATACCCATTTCAGCGGATATCCTCAAATTCCTTTGAAACTTAGAAGAATATAATGCATTATCAATATAAATTTGTATTCCTCCATGTAATAAAAAGATTGCTCTTCCGGACCTTTCAATCAATTTGTACTACTCAAAATAGTACTACCATTTACTTTTTACGTTACTAAATAAAATAAATACAATTATGCATACATTTGATGAAAATTGAGCTAAAAAAAAATTGGACAAAAATCTTTAAATAATTACCAATTAAAGCTTGTCGTGATCAATTCTCAGCAGCTTATAACAATAATTTGGCCTTGGCTTCATAATCAAATTTTTTTATTTATTTGGCCAATACATAAATTGCTACTTACCTAACAGCATATTAACAATTAAAACTTTTATCAAATTTTATGATCAAGTAAATAAAAATAAGTCTTATTTCAAAAAGTCCCCAAACCACAGCATAATTATAGAGTCTAGGTCAACAGGTTTGACAGATACCATGTTTGTCAATCCGGTCAAAATAAAACTATTATATCCTTCAAAAGTAGTAAATATTTTTTATTTCAAAGTTATAAATATTTCAGAAAGAGAAATAAATGCACAATAAATAATTTATTTTCTACTTCTGGTGAAATGAAGACAAGAAATATATTCAAAATATTTTTAGAAATCTTCTTCAGGAAAATTAAACTATCAGAATAAAAAATAACATGAACATGTTAAAATTGTATACTATGACAAATTTTTTTTTAATACTATGGCTTCGGGCCAGTTGAATATACATTCTTTAATAAGAATATGATTGAAAATTCCAATACCATGGCTTCGGGCTATTAATCATAACTTCATGTTATTAATGCCATAACTTCAGATTATTAATATCATAACTTCAGGTTATGAAAAGGGAGATAAATAAAAAATAAAACAATATGTAAATTGTATAAATAAATAAATTTAAATGTATTAATAACTTCAGGTTATAATAAAATATTTATTTAATAACTTCTGGTTATTAAATTGCTTGACTACGCAATGTAAAATTTAATTTGAAATAACTTCGGGTTATATTTTCATCCAATGACCTATAATAACTTCTGGTTATTATATTGATTCTAGATGAAAATTTCTAATAAAACTTCATGTTTTTAATTGGAAATAACTGCAGGTTATTATTCATCTAGTGGTCTATAATATCTGCTGATTATTATATTAATTTTATAATAACTGTTGGTTATTTTATACTAAAATTTCTAATAGAACTTCAGGTTCTAAACATTTATAAAATAACTTCATGTTATTATTCTATTCGCTTAATACGAACTTCGGGTTCTTGATAAACTTTTAGTTTCGATAATAACTTCAGGTTATTATTCCATCATTCACTTCAAGGAATGATTCTTA
Organism: Carex kokanica; assembly: GCA_025461125.1. Classification (NCBI taxonomy): domain Eukaryota; kingdom Viridiplantae; phylum Streptophyta; class Magnoliopsida; order Poales; family Cyperaceae; genus Carex; species Carex kokanica. The sequence continues at coordinate 69,296 of JAJGRX010001456.1, forward strand.
CAAACTAAAATAAATATAATAAAAAAAATGAAATTTAAATTAATGAAACAAACGATATAATAATCAATCATATAAATTACTTACAGAATAACTTTGCAACTTCTTTCGAGCAAGATCTTCTTAATTTTTTTTTCTTTAAATCTTCTTCAGGAAGATCTTCTTAATATCTTTTGAAATCTTCTTCGAGAAGATTAAATTATTGAAAAAAAATATATATATGAATCATATCTAAATTTCACATTATAAAGTTTATGATTAACAGATGGCTTCGGGCCTTTTGATAAATTGAGAACTTATGATTAACCTATGACTTCGGGTCATTTGATAAAATTGAGAATTTATTATTAACAGATGGCTTCGGGCCATTTGATATTAACACAATTTATATATTTTTTAAATCTTCTTCAGGAAGATTAAATTATTGAAAAACAAATTAATATGAACATCATACAAATTTTGTGCATCATAAAAATCTTCTTCAGGAAGAAATCTTCTTAATTAAAATTTGTATATCATATAAATCTTCTCATATTAATTTTTTGTACATCATATGAATCTTCTTCAAGAAGATATCTTTAAATCTTCTTCCGGAAGAAATTATAAAAAAATATTGCACTTCATATAAATTATATGAATTATACTAAACATCTTAAAATAAATGTACATAAATTGATAACTTATTTCATTTAGCAATTACTAAGAAATATCATTTATTTAAATGATATTAAAATAAAAGATATCAAAGTTACCTCGAATCTTCAACTAGTAGAGCTCTCGTGCTGATAACGTGTTATAAAATAAAGACAAAGAATAATAAACAAGATAGAGAATACATAAAAGATGGCAATCTCTTTAATCATATATTTCTCATGTGTACAATACAAGATTACAAAGCCTCTATTTATAGGCTACAAATTGTAAATGAAAAACCATTACAATAATAAATAAAATATTGAATTCTAAATAGTAGTGGGATATGAATTACAATGGTAGTGGGAGTAGTGGAGAAATGAATATTGGGAGTCATGGGCATCCACATTAATAATTTTATTCATAACAAAACATAAATTGTAAATAATTAAGCTTTCCAATTCAAATAAAATAAACTGAATACTTAAATAAAAGTAAAATGATGAATTAAGTTTGAGAGGAATCTAAATTATTTTTATGTCCAATGATTGAATCACAATGTCAGCGAAATTGACAATTTATTCATCCACATAAGTTCGATATTGAATAAATGTGTCAATTCATCTCCATTTACACCGTTGCGGATTTTAACTTGGTAGAATAATATAAAGCTTGCTCTAATTTTTAGTCTAGTTGTTTATGAAATAAGCATCTTCCTCTTATTTATAATTTCTTTTGGAGGATCATTCATATTTTCAGGTAGAGTAATTATAGAACACGTAATAAAATGGGCTCCTACGTATTTTTTTTTAAAAACAAAAATAAATAAAAATATGCGTCACCACTCACCAGAAGTCCAGAACAAGTATAAAATTAATGCATGCATTAACTGGACAACTGAAAAGACGAAGTGAATATTTAACATTTTAATAGGGCCATTTATAAAATAAACAATTATCAACTCCAATAAATTGAGCCCAAAATAAAAATATATAAAAGGATAATCATGTTCACATGCTCTTTAGGAAAAGTAAATACATATAGGCTTGCTCCATTCTAAGATGACAATTCTGTTACTTCCTCAAACACTCCAACTGTTTTTGGTGCAGGAACGCAAGGAATCAAAGCTTCTCGGGTCCATAGTAGTCACTCATTCCCTCATCCTTTAGGTCGATAGGAGTCACCGCTGAAGAGCCACTTGTCCTGCTCTTCTCGAAGAGCCTACATACAGATGTGTTATCACAGTTAAAACATTATATCTCTTCATCTCAAACAAAGGCAAGACACTTAAAAAACAAGCCACAGTGAGGGCTTGTACGATACCTAATACCGGACAGCTCTCATATGCTATCAGAAGCCTGACCTCCAATTAACCGACACTTGCCTGAAACCAACTGAATAGTTTAACATATCGAAAACCAAGTATCAGACAGGGCTTAAGTGTAATCCAACATGACCTCCTCCAATTCACCTTGAAACTCACCTAGGTACCAACTCAAAATCAATACATCAAATCTCGCATTACAGTCCTACCGAACGTCAAAAAACACGCTCGCGCGAGCGCGCACACAACACGCACACATAATGAGACAGAGAGAACCTGCAAATCATCATGAAGAGCAGGGTATGCATCTGAAATTATAAGCTGGTTTACACGTTCAATTGAATCCATGACCAGTTCTTCTATTTCTTCCTCCATTTCTTCCTCCATTTCATCACTACTCTATATAGAATAAACAACAGAGTCACAAATGAAATGTTATTCAGTTGTTTGTTTCTCCTAATGAATTTGGTCGAACCTCTACATTAAGATAACGTGGGGCGGGCATGAGGGGATTTTGCAAGAGAGGAACCCACTCAGTAATGGGGACCACCGACAACTATTTCAAGACCATCATACATATTGTAGAACACCAAAGTCAAGTAAGATTTTAGTTGGGTTGAGGCACAATTGCACAATTGGGGGTACATAATGGAGCTTTTCCCACACTCAGTGGCCAAATCAGGGAACCTGGTGACTCAGGATGCCAGCACCCATTTGAGGAGGACAGTACCATTAAGTTCAAGTCAAGTTGAAATCCCGTTGACATCAGAAGTAATCTTGTTTATTCAAAACATAGTACCTGGTCCATGTCTATGTCCAAGTTTACATAGTCCGTGTTTATGTTTACATAGTCCGTGCCTATCTTTAAGGTCACACTTCGAGATCCTATACGCTCTACATCATCATTAGTAGCTTTCAGTTTCACATCCTCGGCAATTCCGTTCCAGTGGATGTCTAATATTTCTACGTCAAATGGTGCAACGCTCTCTGCCTTGAGGGAATCCCCCTTTATGACCTGTGAGATTTTAAAAGAAACTGTAAATCAAATAAACTATGTATGTTAATATAGAGGGGAAAAAAAGAACAGCTAATAGTAGAAATCAAATCACCTCTCTTATTAGTTGGGTGAAATTATTGATTTCATTTTTTGCTTTGTTGATGAACTTTTCATATTCATATGGATCTTTTGTAATTGAAAGTTCCTCTGTCTTCCTCTGAATTAAGTTAACCTGCTCGTCCAATTGCATGCCACTACATGAACTTGCTTTGACTGCCGTTTGGATTTCCATCTGCGTGTGCCGCACAGAAAGCGTTAGAACAAGAAATAAAAATATCATATTGCGACGCCATTTGTTCTGGCGAATACGTGAAGATACTGTAGCACGTTGGAATGACTTTGCTAACTAACACAACTCCTCCAATCCTAACAAATTCTTAGAAAACAAAAATACAAAACAAATCCTAAGATTATAAAAATCGCATCCAATTTGCTGATAGTACACAACTCAAGGAAGGAACTGTCAGCTCTGAAATAAACAACCATATGCAAAGCAAAAAGGGGAAACCACTACCGATGGAACGAACTGGACCTAGTAATCCGATCAGTCAAGAAAAATACAAAAAATTCCTCGTGTATAGAGAAATTACCGTCAATTCGTGCGGGTTAGAAGCGTCGTCGGTGTAGAATCGGCACCTTACAGGCTTGCACACAGCACCGCAAAAAGAACGAAAAGGGTAGATCTCAATCAAGCGACGCAGAAAGAGGATCGATATGCCTGGTCTCAGAAATCGCGCTTCGAATAAAATGAGAGATGTATGGAAACTTGAATATTGTAGAGTAATTAAGCTAAATTTAGTATAATTGCCTTTCGGTCCGAAATTTAGCGTATAATTTAGATTAATTAGCTAAATTTAGATTAATGAGCGTAATTTAGTATAATTAGAATATTTGGGCATATTTAGAGTAATTTAACATAATTTAGCATATTTTACCAAAATTAGCATATTTAAGCATAATTTAGAGTATTTTAGCGTAATTTAGTGTAATTTAGTACAATTTAGTATAGTTAGCATATTTTAGCATATTTTCACGTATTTTGGCATATTTTTAGCGCAATTAGCATATTTAAGCATAATTTAGTGCAATTTAGCGTAATTAGCATGTTTTAACGCAATTAGCATATTTTGGCATATTTTAGCATATTTTCGCGTGTTTTAGCGCAATTCAGCGTAATTAGCATATTTTAGCATATTTTAGCGTAATTTAGCGCAATTTAGCGCAATTTAACGTAATTTAGCGTAATTTAGCGCAATTTAACGCAATTAGCATATTTTAGCATATGTGAGCGCAATTACCATATTTTAGCGCAATTTAGCGTAATTTAGCATATTTTAGCTTATTTGCATATTTTTCGCATATTGTAGCATATTTTAGTGCAATTTAGCATAATTAGCATATTTTAGTGCAATTAGCATATTTTTCGCGTATTTTTAGTATATTTTAGCATAACCAGCGTTGGGTTCAATCAAATGTTGGCTGACATGCCTACTACCACGCGCATAGGCGTCCAGTGCAGCCTCCGGTAGGTCATATTTTAGCTCTATCAATTTAGCACAAATTTCTTCCTTCAGAGCAAAATTAAGATTATTTTGTATGTTTGCAGGGTCCGGTTTACATGTCACCACCGCCAGTGCAGCAGGAGCCTCCGGAGTTCGAGCCTATGGAGGAGGTGGGGCCATCTTTCAGCCTGGCAGAGCTCGACGAGGATTGGGAGAGTGCACCACCCCTGTCCCCGCTTTGACCGTCTACACGACGATATGCTACAGAGATGCCATGCGATAGGGATGCCAGTGGTAGTGGGTCACAGACTCAACCTGACTATGCGACTGAGTTGGCGGCGTCCATTTTCTGTACACCCCCTCCATTTTTTAGATCTGATGAGGATAATGTCTAGGATACTGCTATCAGGATGAGCAGAGAGGCCGAGCCTGACGCCGAGGTCATTACACCTGGTCAACAGGGCTGGCAGGGCCTACCCGACAGAGTTAACAGGGGGTGCCAGCCCCACGATGGTCCCCCTCTGGTCCGCATTAGTGAGCATAGTTTTAGTTAGATTGTTTTGTAGTATTTACATTTGATGTACTATGTTTGGTATTTTATATTTGGATTATCTTATTTTGTTTTTTTTATATTAGTTACTTTATGATTTTTTTTGTTACTAAATTATACTAAAATAAACCAAATTATGCTAATTATGCTAAATTATACTAAAATAAATTAAATTAAACTAAATTATACAACATTATACTAAAATAAACTAATTATGCCAAATATTTTAAATTATACTAAAATATATTAAATTAAACTAAATTATACTAAAAATAAACTAAATTATGCAAATTATGCTAAATTCAACTAAAATATATTAAATTATACTAAAATAAACTAAAAATTTAATATATCAACTATTTCTAAATTTTAATATTTCAAAAAATATATATAGTACTAATAGTGCCCAAACAGAAAAAAAAATTCTCCATAACTGGCCATTTAATTGCCGGTTTGGACATTTTTATAAATACCCAGCTAGATTGGGTATATTTATAATTTTATATTTAATTTTGGATATTAATAAAAATGTCGGAAGATGATTCATTGCAGAAAACACTTTTCATATAAATCCAGAAATGTTTTTGTTTTGATGTGCTTTTTCATACAAAAGGTCAAAATAAGACAAATTAATTAACCAGGTGAAACGGGTAATATTGAACTTGCATTTCATGCAAGAACTAGGCAGCCACTGCCTGGCTTTCAAAAAAAAGAAACGGTTGATATTAACCTGGTTTACTTTTAAGAATCCTCAGAGCTACTCAAGAGCTTAATATGTTATAAAATTAAATGATGTTGGAGTTTATGTTTTCTTTTAAAAAAAATATAAAAGAAATTTGTAAACCAAATAAACATTAGTTGTTCTTAGTGGTGATGTTAACACTGAGATAACTAGTACTAAGTAGAGATGTCAATTTGTGCCGTGACTATAATTGTGGAGAATGATTTCGGCATGTTAGTTCCTTCGTGACTTATCATTTTTTTGTCATATTAAATTATTTTTTGACTGGAATTTTAAGTTTGTTTAAGAAAGAAAAAATGTACAAAATTGTAAAAAGTACAATACAGTACAGCAAAATTATGCGTAAAATAAATTTGTTGACCAGAATTTGAATTGATGTTCAAAATAAATAAGACAATTTTTATGTTGTTTTAGTTATATAGTCACTTTTTGTCTCATGCCGTGTTCTATATCATTCCGTACAATGATCAAGTCAGTACGCGTGTCATTTTTTTTTTTCAGAAAGCGATCACGGTACATAAATAACATACGTACCAGTACCACAATACGTACCATGTTGTGCAGTGTCATGACTTCACGCAGTCATATATTTTACATCTCCAATCCTAAGTTCATGAAATTTTGCTGACCGTTTCCATTTGTAATACGTGGACATGATATACAATAATACAACTTATAAAAAGAAATTGTTACATAAAAAATAAATAAATAAATAAATAAAAAGGAATTGTGAACTACTTTGCATAGAGATCTCCTTTGCACCTCGATTTTGATGCTTGTCATAGGCTTCAAGGGATCTGGCAGAGCTGCAGAGGGCCCTGTGGACTAAAATTTAATTCGAAATTTTTATTAGTAGAAAAAAAATATTGATAATGAGGAAGTATTTCATGAAAATTCGATTGGTAGGAAAAACGTGATAGTCCATAACATTCAGAGGACGTTATGGACCATCACGGCCAGCTTAACGAAATTAAGTTATCGCTAATTAACCGAAATAAAATATAGAGCTGGCCGTTGTTGTCTATCACGGCCAGAGAAATAAAAAAAAAAAAATTCTGACCGTTGTTGTCTATCACAGCCAGATTTTCTAATTACTTCCTTTTAGAGGTTTATTTCTCGATAGAGATAATGGGTGGTACTTGGATTGGCCTTATTTTTGCCCTAGCTTTTCTATTGCGATGTCACAATGCCAGCCATGGAGATCGTGATTCGATCTACAGGCAATTGCTCTTCGTTTCAATTTGACCGTAAGGATTTGTTCTTTCATTCTTTAGTAATGGAATGAAACTTGTTGAAATTGAGTAAATTTCTCTAGCCGTGATAGATAACAACGGCCATAATTTTTTTTTTTTTTAATTTCTCTGATCGTGATAGACAACAACGGCAAGTTCTAGATTTTATTTCGATTAATTAGCAGTAATTTGATTTCATTAAGCTGGCCATGGTGGTCTATGACATCCTCTGGATGTTATGGACTATCACGTTTTTTCTACAAATCGAATTTTTCCAAAATGCTTCTTCATTATCGATATTTTTTTTATTTTTCTATTAATAAAAATTTCGTAAAATTTAATAGCTTCATTACCTAGTTGTCGACATAGAGATCCTTCTTTAGTGAGACAGTGACTGTTTTAACTTTGCTTATTTTGCTTACGTTGACACAGAAAAATGCTCCAATCATGGTTCCTTAATTAAATCACTGTAAAACCAATTCCGGAGTTCTCTGTTATACTTAAGACTTAAGACTTAAGAGGGAGCTTAATTAAATTGCAGTGTGACAAGTGAAGGTACTTATCAGTTATCATCCTACTCTAAAAATATTATAAAAAAATGATTATTATGTTATTTTCTTAAATTATAAGAATATATTTATAATTAAAAATAATTATAAAATTAAATTCCATTATAAATTTTTTTATTTCACCTTATAATATTTTGAAAATTTTATTTTAGAAGTTAAAAATGACTTTTTATTTCCAAAAATAGATGAAAACATATCAACAGTCACCGGGTGCAGGTTTTTGGGCTCACGCTAATAACGTGATTCTAGTGTTTTCCAGACCTTAAACCCCATTTTGACCACATATTTGTCTGAAAATTGCTGAAATCGTATTGGTATGATTCTAGTGCTTTTCAAACCTTAAACCCATCATGACTACATATTTGCTCGAAAGCTCAAAATTCCATCTATTTTTCAAAGGAAAAAAAAAAAAACAATCAATTCAGAAAAATACCCATCAACCACTGAAGATATCCAGACTCCGGGTTGAATAGGATGTGTAGCTACAATACTGTTTAATAAATTAAAATGGGGGGTAGTTGGGGAAGGTTTAAAGCAAAAAATTTAAGAGAAATAAATCAAGGCACTGAATCCACTCATTTTCTCCATGTTCATGCAACCACTCAAGCCTTTTACAGTTAGGATCCAGCCGAACAAAAAAAAAAAAAAAAATCAATCTCAAGCCAACTCAACTCAACACACATCAATAACTGCACTCTCACTTTCTCTGCAATCTTAATCAATGCTCAGAGAGAGCCCAAGAATCCAAAGAAATAATAAGCACCTCTCTTCAAGTAATAAATAAGCGTAAATGTCCAACAAGGTAAAAATGTACCGCCACCACCATCAGTCACCGCTTCTTCGGTTAATAGCCAGCGTGAAATAAATCAAGATCATTGTGCCAAGACTTGATCTGCAACAATTTTTTTTCCAGGCAATTATTAATTATGACAGCAGCACAATTGTTTTTTTTACTTTTCATCTTGCTAAATATTAAAAAGTGAGGCTATAGTAATGCATAGCGCAAATTGGTCCGTACTATAGATCAATATTTTCATTTTCAAAAGTTCAAACAGTCGATCTGAATCGTTCAACATGATATCCGTAAGAAAATGTACTTGAAAACCATATTTTACATTTTTACATTTTTTTTATTATTGTTTTTAGATAGATAGAAAATCACTACTCTTGAATGGTCTAGAATTTTTAGATGAAGTAATTTTCTACCTATCTAAAAAAATAGTAAAGAACTTGTTTAAAGTTATATATTTTGATCAAAGAGTACATTTTCATATAGAGATCATGTTGAACGGTTCAGATCTAATGTTTGGACTTTAAAAACAAAGATATTGATCCATAGTAAGAACCAATCCGTGATATGCATAGTACCATAGCCTCACTCATTATTACACATATTGCTGTATAAGAATATTTCTAACTTTTTTTTTTTCTCTCAATTGGGTAAGGAAGCTTTAGGACCTGTTCGGATGTTTGGGTTCAAAATGAGAATTGATGGGTTTCACGTCTAAATCCTTGACCCGTTCGGATGCTCAGTTTCTTCCCAAAAAATTCCTTCCTTTCTTCCCATACTTCACCCCACACAATGTAAATTGATGGGAAATCAAAAATTCAGTCCGAGTCGATTTTCATTTTCCCAAATCGCACTGCTGTCTACTACTTTTTCTCTGCTTTTGAATTCAATTTTATAAGGGCCTGTTGACTATTGTACATCCACCCTTTTGAAATGTTAAGAACCAAAAAAAAATTGAATTAAGAACAAAAAAAAAATGTTTATATTTTATAAAATAATAATTAAGAAGAAATATTATAGTATTATTTAATCTATTTATTTAATTACATTATTGATAATATATTAATAAAAAAATTGTATAATATCAAATATTTTAGACAGAAAAATAGAATTTCCCACAACTAATCCCACAGTACAACCGAACACTCAATTCAACACATTTCCAAAATTAATTCCGTGTGTACCCGTACCCGTGGGTTCCCACTTTTTCAAAAGTGTGTTCCCATCCCCGTCAAATCCCATCCCATGTAATTCCTTGACATCCGAACAGGCCCTTAAATCTGAGTGGGGCCTGTGAAAAGCTGGATGACCCAATTGATAAAATGCAGAGCACGAGAGGTGAATATAATGAGGTTACTTGAATATAATCCAAACATGGATTCAGAATAATGTAAGATTATTGCTATTTCAGTTAATTTTTTTTATTTCCATTCGGACCAATTCTGATACAATTTTCGGAAACCCTATTGCTTGAAAAATAAAATTAGAGGAACACAGGAGGCACTTACACAGTGGCGAAGAAAAGGACTATTTTACGGGGGTTAATTGGGGCAAGCCGATTGAATCTCTTGTATCTTGAATCACCTATGTCATTTAAAGCAGGGCTAGTTGCCGTGCAAGGGGATAGCATGAAACTTTTATTTTGTACCAATGGCAGTTTCAACTGCTCCAGCTGAGATGGTATAACTACAAAATCAAAATTACTAAATTAGTTGATAAATCTAATCAACAATAATTAGTGGATGATTTAATGTGCACAATACCTTCTAGATAAGTTATCACATATTATCCAGCAATTGGCTACAATTGACTAAAAGATGATGCATCTCAGCCTTTTCTTTTTCCTAACAGGTCCACAAATTATTGCTTTTGAAATTTAAAATTCTTTCATGATTAGGCTTGAAGAACAAGCATGAATGATTTTGTGTGTGCCTAATAAAGAAATAAAAAATACAAAATATGCACCTTTAACAATCAGCTTTTTAGCTCCATCTTCTGTCTCATACTCCTCACCTCCCCTTCTATCCATTTGGTTTGAACCCTTTCGAGAAAGTGCTCTCTAAAAAAAAAAAAAAAAAAAAAAAAAAAAAAATGAATCTTCAGAGATTTTTATTTTTTTTATGTCTAATACAATACAAAGAGCAACTGTAACTCAAAATTTTAAAGAAAAATTCAGACTCACCATTACTTTGGGGCTGCCAGAGCAACATTTATCACTTGTATGAGTAAGCCCTTCAATATCTAAAACCAAATTTCCACTTTTATCCATTGTATTTAGCTGATTCTGAAATAAATTTTAAACACAATTATCAATTGAACAACTATTGAATATTTAATAATATATAATAGTTAGCATGCAATTAGCTGCTCTATTTTGGTACCATATTTTTCTGCTTCCCCATCTACCCAACATTGCATCTTACCAATTCTTTCATGTTTACCTAGTCTTCCTATCTACCAACCATTTCATTCACACTAAGCTCCAACCAACTATAGGCCCACTGATATATGGTAATATTTTTTGTTTATACTGTAATTGAAATTACCTGCAGCAGTGCTTCTTCCATAGAAATTTACCGAGCGAGAGGCTCCAAAATTGAAGCTTATAGTGGTCTAATTTTAACCTGCCAACAAACAAGAAAATGTCAAATCATGTTGGGGAAATGAAATTCATAATGCAAGGAGATCATATCATTGTATAAGAACAGTACACAGCGTACCGCATTGGAGAATCAATTATTGATGTAAATTATACATGAAAGTACAGTATTTTAGTACCACATTAGTACATTACAGAAATAGATAGATAAGATCTCTTTGCAAAAGAAATGGGAAATGGAATAATAAGATAGAATAACAATGGATCAGATCTGTACTACCTTTTGAAGCTTCTCTTCTTGGATATAGATTACTTTCACAAGCGGATTATTATAAAACCTCCTATGCACGAGTTCCCTTTGTGATTTAACATTCTGAAATTTTAAAAAAGTAAATATCAAGAAAGACTACAGGAGGATCGGGATAGCTCTAATTTCTGAAATCAATCGCCAAAACCCATACAAAGTTCAATCTTGACAGAAACCTCAGATGGTCTGAGAAGAGAAGAAAGAGAGAAATAAATAGGCATTTCCTAAAATAGCAATTCCTCCAAAATACAAGGATAGATATCTAAAAAACCAAAGAACCTTCTTTTCCAAATTGCCGTCGTTGGGTGCGTGGTGACAGAAGATATGTTCCAATTTTTTTTTTTCTTTTCCTGGAAAATTCTGTTGGAGATGTCGACGCTTAGTTAGCTAGAGAGAAGAGAGAGAGAAGAGAGAGAAGAACGGTGGCTTCGGACTAAAGGGCTAAACTGAGAAGAGAAGAGGCACGGATACCAAGATAGAGAAAGGAGACAGTGTTGTCAGGTGGATTTGTTGTTTATGCGTATATATGTACCTTTTTGTGTCTATACCTCTGAAAAAATTATACCCATCTCAATCGTCAAGTGGATATCCTCTGAGGTAACAGAATATTTTTCAGTTTAGATCCAAACCGTTCGATCAGAATCCGGAAAAATCCGGCCGAAGCGGAATGCACGAGGTCCTTTTAATATTCGTAGGATTCTGATCGGACGGTTCGGATATTAGCAGATACATTCTGTTACCTTAGGTGAGTCATATCATCTGATGTAATCGGCGGCCTGAATCCAAACTTTCTATGTCGAATGCAGAGAGTTCGTCTGTGTAACGGGTTGTGAGAGCACTGGACCATAGTGACAAATGAATTATTCGGGTTTGGTTCGGCGAGATCAAAAATTCGTGATTCGGGAATAATTCGGATATAATTCGGAAATGATTCGGAATTATCTAAACTAGAGATCTCAGTCCTACAAGGAAGCAAAAAAAAAAAAATATTATGGGAAAAATTCGGAAAAAATTCGGAAAATTTTGCAAATTATTCGGGAATAATTCAGTCAAAGTTCGGTCAACCGAATAATTCGGCGTTTGGTTCGGCATCACCAAAAAAACGAATTATTCGAGTATAATTCGGGTATAATTCGCGAATCTTGTCACTCTGCGCACTGGACAAGCTTTCTTCTCAATAAAAAAAATACGATTGTTTATATATGATATTCTATTAGATATCATTTGTTAAAAAAATAAAAAATTATAGATGTAACTTTTTATTTAGTTAGTGAGTTTCAAATTTTAAATCAATTTAAAATTGATCATTCATACAAAATATTAAAACTAAACTACTAGAGATTCGAAATTATTTAGTCGAAAGCTAAACAATTTCACTGGTTCAAACGTATTACATATTTAAATAGAGAATGCCCTTGTATTTTTAGCTTTTTTATTTGATTCATGATATTTATTTTTAAAATATAAGATGAATAATTGAATGTACTTTTAAAATTACTAAATTTTTTTTTGAAATGCCGCATATCATATATCATGTCAAATATTAAATGAATCTTGTTTGAATTGCGTAACCAAACCAAACTATATTATATTAGGTTGCAATTCACAGGACATTTGAATTGCATAACCAACCTAAAATATATTATGATACAATTCACAAGACATGATTTAGCATGCTCCTAAATTTACCTACCTTCCATTACCATCAGTCCTATTTTTTTTTTATTAATACCCTAAAAAAAAAATATCAAATATGCCCTCAGTTTTGTTTTATTTTTAAATATATCTTAACCGTTCAGGAGTGGGTCGGTCCACTTATCCCAGCTAACCACCCAACTAGGAAGTGGTCCACTGCCTCCAGCTAACTGCCCCACCTTGGGGCGGTATACTCTTTTTTTTTTTTTTTTAAGATAGATATACTTATAAGATAAAGATATATATTTTTGTTAAGACATATAATTTCATTAAGATATTTTTTTTATTAAGATATATATTTTTTTGAAGATATATAGTTTTTTTGAAGATGTATATATTGTTTAAGATATATATATTTATAAGGAAATATATATTGATATATATTTTTTTTAAGATATATATATATTTTTTAAGATGTATATATTGTTTAAGATATATTTTTGTTTATTAAGATATATATTTTTATAAGGAAATATATATTGATATATATATTTTTTATTGTAAATTTTATATAAAAATGAAGGAAAGTGGTTAATTTTTTTATTGTAATTTTCAATAAAATTGAGTTGAGTTTGGATGCGTCGTTTGACGTTAGAACCGTCGATTCTTTTATAATAATTGTCGATTATACGGCTGTTGTACTGATTGTCGATTTGGCTAACGTGGTAAATAGTGAAAAATATATAATCTAAATTGTAAGTCCACAAAAAAAACATCCAAACTATGTAATATAAATGTCCACAACTCAGACAAAACAGTCCAGACCGAATATACAATAGTAGAAACCTATCAAACTACAAAACATAAAAAACCTAACGACGAGGGCGAGGGCGAGGGCGAGGGCGAGGGCGACGACCAGAGAGATCCAACCTATCAGGTGGATGGCGGTCCCTGGGCGGCTGTACACGCCTCACGTGAATCTCCTCCTCCTATGCGGCTGTATCCGCCTCGGCCCATGGATAGCAGTAGGGGGGGGGGGGGCGCTCAGCGGTTAGGTTAGGTGCTGGGCTTTTAAAAAAAAAAAAATTTAGGCCAACCGCCCGCTAGGAGGGCGGTTAGATTGGGGTACTGGACCACCTCATAGCTGGGATAAGTGGACCGCCTCACCCCTGAGCGGTTAGAGCATATTTAAAAATAAAACAAAACTAAGGGCATATTTGATATATATATTTTTTTAGGGTACTAATAAAAAAATCGGCCATCAGTCCCTTCCTTTTTGTACAAGTGTTATAATTATTATATGTATTATTTATTGTTTCTCTTTGCTTTCTCCTCTGCTGGAAGAATGAGAAAAAAGGGGAGTGACCATTTAAGCACTGCAATGTTTTGATTGCATAATCACTCTTTAATTTATTGGTTAAAGTAATATTCTTTGCGAAAGAGGTCACATGTCAAATTCAGATGACATATCCGTTTGTTATTTTTATCTTATAAAATAGTTAGGTGCTTCTCTCTTTTCTCTCAAATTCAGCGTAGAAGGAAAAATTGGAATCGGAATCGGGATCGGTCCTGTCCGATTCCGATCCGGATCAGAAAAATTGGTCGGAATTGGCCGAATCGGATAGGAAAATCGGACTTTTTTGCTAGAAGCTTGTTTTATATAAAAAAAATAGAAAAAAATTGATAAAAAAAATATCCATGACTAGTCAGAAGCTTGTTTTTAACAGAAATTGATATACAACAGTATAGTCTAGTCAATCCGTGATTTTTTTATTTGTATTATATCAATCCGTGATATAATTGATATATATATAAATGAGTTGTGATATAAAACAAGAAAACTTAGATGGTGTGGTGGTAACTAGCATAGACTCCACCCTAAAAAGTAAGAGATCGATTTCCCATGGCTCCAATTTTGCCTTCTATGAAATTCAGATGACATATCCGCTTGTTATTTTTATCTTATAAAATAGTTAGGTGCCTCTCTCTTTTCTCTCATTAGGCTCTACCTCCTCTATTGGAGAGGAGAATGAGTGAGAGGGGAGGAAGCCGAGCCGAGTTGATCGGAGCCGAGAGCACGGTATCGTTGGAGCTCAGAGGCGTAGAGTTCTTATCTCGATCGGAGCGCAATGGTAAGTAGATCCGGTCGTCGGAGCGTGGCGGTGGTCGAAATAGCAGATCCGGTCATGGAGTGAGATAGGGATTAAGGTATTACAGATATCATGAGTGTATATAATTAGAATTAAAAGAGTAGATCTTGAAATTTAGAGAGTGATTAAGGGTGATTAGAAGAGTAGATGTTAGAATTTAGAGGGTGATTAAGAGTGATTAGAGTAATTTAGATAATATCATGAGAATAAAGAAATAAATCTAGAAATTATAGTTATTGACTTATTGTAAATACATTTTTTATCAATCGAATTGTTAGTAGACATTAAAGCCACTGACTTTAAAATAAAATAGTTAGGTGACAATGCACAAATCTCTATTTGAAAAATAAATGCTTGACCCTCAATTTTCTTTAAAAATTAATAAAAATGTATCTTGATATTTTTTTTAAGCAATGGCTAAGATAGACAAATTTATTTTTCAAATTATGTTTATTGGAGCTTGAAATCATTTTTTTTTTAGAAATTGACTTGGTAGCTCATCACTTTGAGTTGTTTTATTTTTTTTAATAAAAGTTAGATGTCAAGCTATCAAACTATTTAATACCCATAAAAAAAATTTCTATCAAGATTTCGAAAATACAACCTCTTACATGGAAGTTATTGTCTTTGCCACTAAACTAAAGACTGGTTCTCCTTCACTTTGAGTTATTGCTCAGTGATGAATATTGAAATTTAAACTTGCTAAATCTAAAAATATATAATTTCTTTAGATAAATACAAAGGTTAAGTATTTCAATTTTTAAATATTCACAATATACTTTTCAGTCAATTTTTAAACATGCAATCTCATCTGAAAACATCATAATTCTCACTTTTCTTTTGCTGGTTATGAGCAGTTACCACGGTAACCCGGTTATAATAAATGTGTTTGAGAGGTTAATGTACGAATTAGACTAAAAAGACAAGCGTGCTCGGTCGCACGAGCAAGGGTATAATGGCATGGACCTGGATCCAGCAGTGATTTTGGACAACACGTGTATAAATCCAGATAATCTTTCTATTTAATAAATTACAATTTGATTAATTAAATAGTAACGTTTTCATTATTCTAAAATTAATTTATTGTGAAAGAATACATGTCTGTATTAATTGTTGTTGCTCTCATACAGCCCCCGTGGTCATCGTACACTTTGTACAATTTCTTTGTGGGGCCCATCTAGGGGTGTAAACGGATATGGATATCCGTTCCGATATCCGCTCCGAATCCGCTTATTATCCGTATCCGAATTTAAACGGATACGGATATTTTTTGCATAGGGAAATTTGATGCGGATACGGATACGAATAATTCTTTGAAAGTATAAACGGAGCGGATATCCGCATTATCCGGATCCGAAATTTTAATTTTTCCACTTCGTTGTAACTTGACTTTCAGCGGTTAATATTCCTTAACTCCTCTCCATTCCTATATCTTCTCCATTTCTTTACCTTTTTTAATTTACTTTTGTTTTTCTTAATTGTTTTTAATTTTTTAATTTAGTATTTGTACTTAAAGTTCATATGACTCAATTATCCGACAATTATTCGTTTCGTAACTGTATTCGAATCCGTATCCGTGGATTATCCACTCCGTATCCGTATCCGTATCCGTTTAAGACGGATTTAGTTTTGAATTTTGATATCCGTATCCGTATCCGTATCCGCTCATTGAAAAATGGATACGGATTTGGTATGAGCATTATCCGCTCCGAATCCGCTCCGTTTACACCCCTAGGCCCATCCCATTCATTAATACAAAAACTTAGCTAAAAATAAAAATATTTAAAAATACATTATTACGCCGAAATTTTAGAAAATTCGAATGAAAATATTGATACAATTAGGGCTGCACAAAAAATTTGTAGTTCGTAATTCGATTCGAGTTTGATTCGAAAAAGTTCATAAAAAATTTGATTCGAAATTGAGTTCGTTCGAAATTAATTCAAACCAAACTGAAACTGGACCTAGTTCGTTCGAAATAGGTTCGCAAACCAAACATAGTTCGAAATTAACTCAAACGTGAACCGTTGATTTCCGCTGATAACTTATGTTCGCTGATGAAAATATAAGACCACCCAGTCCATAATTGCTCTCAGTTCTAACTTAAATTGTACTTTGAATACTTTGGATATTTGAAAACTTTGGTGATGTTGCTCCTGTTAGCTATTTGGAAAACTTTGGATACTGTAATTGTACTGAACTTTGATTGATTGTACTAAACTTTGGTGTTTGATATAAATTTTGGTATTTGTAATTAACTTTGATATAAACTTTGGTATACTGTGTAATTAGAATTCAGAATGCCTGAGTTTTTATTGAAGTGTTGTAATTTCGAACTATGATCTAGCCATAAGTCATAACTCGTAAGTCGTAACAAAGTTCGTAAAAAATTCGATTTGAAATTGAATTCGTTCGAAATTAATTCAAACCAAACTCAAACTGGTGGGGGTAAGTTCGATTCGGTTCGGTTCGTTTGCAGCCCTAGATACAATGCAAAGATAATATATACAAAGAACAGGGTCACTAAAAAAGCACCGACCCATTCATGATTAATTGAGAAAATTTCCACCTGCTCTAGATGTATTTTGCGCACGTATCACAAAAAGGCCAAACCAAACCATGGGGCCGATTGAACTAAATCAAGGTTAGTGACTTAGTGGGGGGGTTCCGTTGTACATTTTTTTTTTTAGAAAATATAAAATTATTTTTTTACAAATAGATAGAATTTTTTCTTTTTATATTTAAAAATAGAACAGACAAACCACAGTTTCGATTCAGGCATGAGTTGAACGAAACTTTAGTCTGTATCCCCTAAAGTAACTCATTTTTTTTAGTTTTGATCCAGATATTAGAAATTCAGGCCAATCTGGCCCGTGATGGAACACACGGTCTTCAACATCGAATATTAGACCAGATCGAAACGGTCCGTACTAAAATTAAAAAATTAGATTACTTTAGGGGATCCGATTTTTTTCAAACTACCACATTGTTGATCACACATGATTTCATAAACTGAATGGAACAAATCAAATATTTTATCACTTCTCGTATCTGGGTTTCAAAAGTTGAGTAGGCTGAATCAAAGTTTCGGTCATTTTCTATATCTGAATTTTGACAACTAGATTTTCTGTAGTAAAAAACATGTATTGGTGCGAAAGGGGAAAACCGAATCAAAGTTTGGGTCACTCATGCTTGGACCGAAACTTTGATTCGTTCCTTGCTAATTTTTGAAGAAAAATAATTAATCTGTTTCTGATAAATCATTTTTTTTATTTTCTAAAAATAAAAAGTTGTTCTGTTGTAAACTTGTAAGCTACTGCGAACATTCCACCGAAACAATCGCTACCTTTCATAGCTTACGCAACCACAAACAAACAAGATGATAAAAAATAGCACCACCCGGCTGGATCTCTACCTTTTTGTACCTACTAATTCTATGTGCGATACCAGCAAGGAAAGAGAATTGGCTCGAAATAGACAAGGTCAGTCCGTGATAGAAAAACAAATCACGCATTTCATTCCCATTATTTAAATATGGATTTGATCGCATGGGTACGAATGGAACTATTGGAGTTGGAGAGGTCTTTAGGGTATTATATTGTCAACCTTTTTACTGTATACTTATTATAAGATATATTTATTAAAAGATAGTCGGTGAGGTTGATTGATAGTTCTAGGTGTTTGGATGAGAGCTAAAATAGTTAAATTTGATATTAGTAAATGAGAACAGAGAAAAAATAGTAATTTTTATATTAGTATGAAATGGTGTTATTCGGATTAGTGAAAATGTTGTTTGGATTGTATATTTGGAATATTGAATAGCTGTAACAAAAAAAGAATAGTGTTAACAAGGTGCTAATTAAGAGAAAAAATGAGCAAGTGAGGTCTCAAACGAATTGTCACGACGTAGAGATAACAATATTGGTGTCAATTTTGTTATTTCGGGACTGTGTTGGAGGAAATCCAATAATGAAACTTTTTTTCTCTTTTTTCACAATTCCGAATAGTAGTTATTTCAACATTTACAAAGAATAAAGAATAATAACTATTCTAGCTATTCCGAATAGCAAAAATATTGTTTGGATGTATATTGCTATTCCGAATAGCTCCTATTCTAGAATACCCTCTATTCTTGACACATCCAAACATACCCCTAATGTACAATGATAAAATGTTTATAGACTTTAATAATTGAAGAATAATTATTTCAATCCTCCCACTCCAGTATCCATATCGTACCCACAGTAACAATAGAAGAAGGTATTATAGTCTCCACTAATTATATGGTCCCCTTTCTCAGTCCCTGCACTTGTCTCCACATCAACCTTCATATGTATAAATACTTGGAACATAATAAATTAATACATGTAAAATAAGATATTAATACCTGCATGCGTAACTTGATATGATCATCCATTTTTCTAGTCCTCCAATCATTCCTGCGTCAACCTTCCTCTAATGAAGTAGTAGGGACTCCGTATCTCCGCATCAACCTTCTCCAATCGTTTTCATGTCAACCTTCCTTTAATAAAATAGTTGACCTCATAAGTATAAATACTTACAATACTTAATATTAATATTTTCAGATATAATCCAATGTCATATGTAAAAAATTATTTGTATGTATAGGTATAAATACTTGCACGACGATGTATAAATACTTGCGTGACGATGAGCCCAAAAGTACGTCATCATAGATCTCATTTGAAAGAGAAAATTGCGTAGAAAACATTCGTGATTTTAGATTCGCAAAATTTTTCACAGGTTATCAGAAATATGGAAGAGATTGAACGGAGAAAAAAAAAACCACCTCTAAAATTGTGTATGGTCCCCACAGGTTTTTATGGTGCGGGTACGTTTTGAAAAATTTGGTTGGGAAGACAATTATTTACGTAAAAATTGTTTACCTCATAGATATAAATACTACCATGCATAGGTATAAATATTTTAGAAAAAAATTCAGCGTTGTAGTTTTTGCAATCCCCCTAGCAGTTATGGCAGTTAAGATGCGGATATGATGCAGATACTGAAGTGCGAGTACTCATATCAGCTTCCAATATGGAAAACCTATAAATATAGGGGAAAATATCTTTTTTCTCGTCTAGAACAAAATTATTAAGCACTGTTTACTAATGAAAATGTTGTTATATTAGTGAATTATATGAACAAAATATTCAGAAAAATATGAACGAGTTTGGAATGATTTTGTCATGAATAATTATTAGCAAATCTGAAATATAAAGGCTAAATGTAACATTGAATGTGAAATGAAATGAAATTTGCTTTCTATTTTTCTATATCTTATCCTCTCTCTTTCTCTCCGTTTTTTTTTTCTTGAAAAACTCTCAATATATACCTTCCACTCTTCTCCTTGTTCTCCTCTTTTTAATTTTCTCAATTATTATATTTACATTTTAAAAATTGAAATGATTTCAAACAATGAATCTAAACTATTAAAATCGATCTACTTCAAAAGTAATGTGTTTACGTGTCAAATTTATAAATTTTTGAGTTAATTAAGTATAAATCAACAAGAAAAAATATTTATTATAAGTAAAATTTTAATGCGTTCATTATTTTTGTTATGTTTTGACTGCTTAATTTTATATTTAATTAATTCAAAAAAATCTATGAATTTGACATGTAAACGTAATCACTTTTGAAGTAGATCGATTTCAACAATTTGAATTTGTCATTTGAAATCTATCCAATAAATTTTGGAATTAAGCTCACAAAACGATGAAGTTAAAAACACCCTAGTTTAACTATTATATTTGATTCTTTTTCTCTTTTTAAATAATCATAGATTAGATCGACCAATAGAAAAGACAAATAAAACCTATAAGTTCTCAATCCCAATTACCTTTAAATGATAAAAACCTTCAAATAGTTCATATAAACAACATCTCAATCCTTATTTTCAACGGATCAAAAACATCCACAAGTTACTAGATCATGTATGGTCTGTGAATAGATCAGTGAGAATATCTCACTTTTGTTAAAAAAAAAAAAAAAAAAATCTATACTAGATCGAAGACAAAATCTCAAACCAATTAAGCTGCACCTACATTAGTTTACTATAACAGTTTTGAAAAAAATTTCAATCCAAAAACTAGTTTTAAATCCCGCTCATAATAAACGTTCTTTAAACATGATCTTCGCAAAAATTTCTAAATTTTCACAAGTAGACCAATCCTATGCTTCAAGTCGTCTTAGGTTAATATATACCGGCAGCGGGTGAAATCCTGGAAATTTGAACAATGTTGAAACAAAACATTCAGTTTACGTGCTCTCATATATACCTAGAAGCCACAACGACTTGGCGGATAATCTAGCGAGTTTAGGAAGAAGAGACAAGTTAGATTACACAGGATAAAGCCTTGATGTGAGCTTTGTTGCTATGTTATCTCCTCTGATGTGAAACTTTGATGTAATTCTCTGATGTAAACTTTGATTTGGATGAATGGAAATTGCCTACGGGCGTGGTTGAAGCAAAAAAATAAAAATAAATAATATATACCGGCATCAAGATCAACTCGCCATCAAAAAAAAAAAAATTCAACTCTAAATATGCTAAAATCACATTAAAAGCTGACCAGCAATACCATGTAACCATACCTTTACATTCTATTTATTCCAATAACACATAATCTGATCAGTTCTGTTCAAACTACTATGTTCTTAAAACCAGGGACAGACCTAATAAGGTCAGGGGCAATTGTCTTTCTGGATTTTAAATTTTTATGGAGATTTATAGGTCCATATCAACTTTGCTTCTTTCTGAAATTTTATTTGCCCTCTTTTGAAATTCTAATTTGTAACTAAGATTAAAGTTAGGGTTAAAGTTAGCATAATTTTTTGAATTCTGATTAGTAATTATGACTAGAAGTTGGAATATTAGAAATTAGAAGTTAAAAACATTGTAAATTATAATTTAGAATATTGTTTTTTTTATATTTAAACCCGATTAGCTAATGAGTTTGAATCCGGTTAGATATTTAAGCCGATTTGCTATTTTCTTGTCCTGACAAAAATTCTCGATCAGCTCCGGCTTAAAACGAATTCATATCCTCCCTAGTACCGAACGAGGGAATCTTTTAGAATTAGTGGATCTGAACTGTCATTTTAACTTGGCATGAATCTCAAAGCACAAATAATACTAGCTCCAAGCACTATTCTAGTATAAATACCGAATTAAGTTAATCTGAACTGTAAAGTTGTGAGCCCACCGTCCTGCCTAAGAAGATACTTAGCTCATATGAAGCATGAAGAAGCATGACGCAACGAATCAAATATCAAAGCATGCATGTTTCTTCCCAGGCCGTCCATGTTACAAACCTTTGGATTTCATCTAAAAGATCTATTTTGTGGGGCCCTCAAAAGAGGAGCCCAACACTACATGTAAGAAACTGGATCCTAGATGGACCCAATTCTAAGGATCCAAAGTAACAAAACCGTGGCAATGGCATTCCAGAGATCTAAAATCACAAGGAGCGTTCTGACAACTCAGGTGACAACAAATGAATCCGAATCTGCTGCAATTCTGAGAGGAATTACAGGATTCTGATTTAAATTTTTCCGTGCGCAAATCTCGGAAATGTTTTCGGAAAAGTAAGTTTTCATGCATGTATTTTGAGAAAGACCAACAGTTGGGATCGGAATTACAGGGTCCTGTAATTTCCCGAGAATTACAGCAGATTTATTTTCGACAACAAATAAATGTTTTGACAATGAACAGAGGTACCGACGGCTATCAGAATGAGTCCATATCCTCTCTGATGTAACATAATATTTATGTTTGGATCCGAACCATTCGATCAGAATTTAGACCAATTCAGTCTTAAGTGAAATACACGAGGTCTCTCTAATATTCGTGTATATTTTGATCGAATGATCCGGATCTAAACAGAAATATTCGGCGGTGATATGAATTCTACCAGAATATGCCTGTCATTGGAGAGCTTACTGTAGAGCTGCACAATACGATAATAAAAGGATATTTTCTGTATACCTCTCTACAAGGGAAGAATTTTGTAACATTTTGTATTGATAATAAAGGGATATTCCTACATTTGTGTAATTATAATCAATCAGGTTAATTCAAATAAATGACAAGAAGCGGCATAGTCAGAACCTGAGTCAGCAAAATATTAAAAGCATTTAAATCGACTCGATGTTCGCTCTGAACCATTTGATTCACTTCATAATCCGTAGGTGGTACTTCAATATTCGTGCGGATGAAGTGTGTACGGATCATGAAGCGAATCGGATGGTTCAGAACGAGCATCAGACAGATTCGGATCTGATACCCATCAGAACGCCCCCGCTTTCGTAAAAAACTAACATATTGTTAATTTTTTTTGTGTGTATTTTGTTTTTGCGTTGTAAAATATTTTCATAAAGTTGTTTCTTTTTTAGTACATTAATTGTTTCCTTTCGAACATTTTTTTGTTGCTTTTTTTATTGTTATGCATTTATTGCGCAAGATATGAGGAGAAAAAAACGAAAAACAAATTAGATATGAAGAAATAAAAGTTTGTCTCAGCTCTCAATAATAAAAATCTTGCTTCAAAATAGTCCTATCCTTCCCTAAATGGTTCAAAGCTCTCTTCCCTAAATGATTCAAATCTCTTAAAAAAACAAAAATAGAGAAAACATATTCACCTTTCTCCACCTCGGACCGAATTGATCAGATTCTGATCGGATGGTCCATATCTCAATTTAAAATTTGAGTTACTTCAGAGGATCTAGACTCCCACATCAGAGCTTGGGTCTAGTCGTGCAAAAAATGGGGAATTTCATGTATACCCCTCAAAAACTTCAAAATTACATAAGAATATTGGCGGTTTTCTAACTGGTCGGTTTCTGAGAGCAATTGGTTCAGTTCTCTACTTCTAACGTATATACAGTGACATTTAAGTATACGTCTGTATATGCATCAGAAGTAGAGAAGTAAACCATTTGTCCTCCGTAACCGACTAATTAGAAGACTGATATTTTTCTTAAACATACTACATATTTATTATTTTTTAATAAAAAGTAAAAGGGGTACTTTATAAATTTAAATTGAGTTTTGATAGAAACAACAATAAAATAGATAAATTCGTGAGTTTTTCAAATTTAGAAGGGTAAATATGATATTATGAACTTTAAAGGGGGAAGATGTAATTTTGAAGTTTTTTGGGGGATACATGAATTTTTTTCAAAAAAATTATGTGATGGCTTTCGTGTGCCTGTGAGGAAACGTCGAAATAGTTCAAAACTAATTTATAAGATTTCGAGTAAATATAGAAAATTGGCGATTTAGTATGTAATACTCTATGGATATATCAGAATAATTTTATTTTTTTTTAAAAAGAGGCTAAAAGCCCGTTTCATTCTATTGAAACAAAAGGTTTTAAGTTACAGACTGGATGTTTGAGTAATATTATTTTTAAAATGAGGAGGGTTCCAATGCACCCTCTTTTTTGTGCTCCCAATGCACCCACATTATATATATATATATATATATATCTCCATTTTCAAAGTCAGAATAGTCGATCCGAACCGCTCAACATAATCTTCATAATAAAATATGCTTGGAGATCAAATTTTATATTTTTTAGAATTTATTTACTATTTTTTTGGATAGATACAAAATCACTATTTTAAGGAGATTTTGGACCATCCGATAAAGTGATTTTGTATCTATAAAAAAAAATAGTAAATAAATTCAAAAAAATATAAAATTTGGTCTCCAAGCATATTTTATTATGAAGATTATGTTGAGCGGCTCGGATCGATTGTTCGGACTTTAAAAACGGAGATAAATGATGTGGGTGCATTGGGAGCACAAAAAAGAGGGTGCACTGGAACCCTCCTCTTTTAAAATATATGTTTCCTTATTTTGAGAAAACGTCCCTATATTGGTTATCTTTTGAGAACATATTAACTGTTGTATATTTTAATTTTCGGGATGGAGCCTAGAAATTTACAAAATTAACTTGGTTTTAAATTATGGTAAAAATTAATTATAGTATTTGCATGTACATATCACTTGGCTTGGAAAAAAAATTCGAGTGACACTTGGTAAAAAATTCATCCATTTCTCTCTCATGCATGATTAAGTATCAACTCAAAATTATCAAAACTATCAACCTTCACTTATTTCAAGCGTCAATCTTTAAACAAACTTGTGTATAGGGTCTCAACTTATGTAGGACGAATACGAGTACTCATCATAACACGACATGACATGTTAATTTTTTTTATTAATTTTTCATCGGTACACGTATATATAGATGTCGTGGGACATGAATATAACACATATTTTTTTTGGAGTGAAGGTTAAAGACACTTGTTTTTTTTTTCTACATCTGAATTTCGAACACCCGGAATGAAAGGCTTCTTCGCAGTCGTCACAATGAAACATTTGTGGAGAGTGTCCCCTCAACTTGCAAATGGCACATCGGTCCCAAGCTAGTGGGTCGCCTTCTTCGTTGGATTTGTTGATGGCCACCTCGGGAAATGGATGTGAAGGAAGTGTGGGAGGTGACGGAATATCACCTTTCTGAATGGTAATCTCGTCATTCACGTGATCAGTCATCTCGTGATAGCGCGAGTTAGAAGGAGAAATGTACGGTTGATGGATCGTTAAAGGGAGACGGAGGAAGTATATATAGTGTACCGGCATTAAATGCCTGACGCGGTGACGCCTCGTCTTCCGTTAACCCGCCGTCAGCCATCAAATCGCCCATCAAATCAGGCAGGGAAACGAGGTGATGGCGCAATCCTTGCTTGACACGCGTCATGTGTTAACTCGGTGAGAACTCACGTTCGGTGAATAAGCGTGGGAATCGAGGCATCGCGTGGATGAATGTCGTAGATTGCGCCAGATGTCATTCCTCGGGATCCGAGCGGAAAAAACTCTTTCCAAATCGGACCTATATATACCCCCGTCTCCATCATTCTCATTTTTTCTGATCGAACAATCGTTATCTCGGAGAAAAAAGAACTTGAAGCTTCCACCCAGCGACATAAGACGTAAGATCAGGGAAAGAAGAATTTGCTTTGAAAAGGTTAGTGATTCCTGGACCTCGGTATAATTTGGTTAACATAAAGTAGTTCAACCCGGGATCAGGAGTATAAATAAATAGGCCAACTCGGTATATTCGTATGACCAAAAACTTGAATAACTATGCACCAACCTTGAATAAGTTTGTACCTAAGCCGATCCCTTTGTTAATCGTAGAAATGGCTGACCATTCTGGTGCGAGATCTGAAGAAAATCGGTCCAAGTTAACAGGGCAAAACCCATCCGTCTCGGGGGATCGCTCCGGTACCCCCGGGTCCTTGCAAAAGCAAGCAGCGCATACATCTCATCATGGTGCTGGCAAGAGCATAGAGGCCATGCTTGAGATGGATGCTGACGTGGTTTATGAGGGTCAATCTGATAGCGAGAAAGGTACCCCGTCAAGGTCAAGCGGGTATTTATATGACTTGAGTCCGGAACAAAAAACGGTGGAGGTAGAGGAAGGTGAAGCCACCGATGTTGAGGTGGACATACTAAATTCAAGCCCGGAAACATCATCCCGGGGTGAGCGTATCTCGGCAGAAGCCGGAACGTCTCAAGGAAAGGGTTCTACTCGGACCGCGAAACCTAAGGCCAAATCAAAGGCCAAAGCTAAAACCCCAACCGATGTAAGTCCGCGACCTGGTCATCAAAACGATATCCAATTCCCTCACTCCTTATTACGAGCCCCCTTGCCCGAGGTGCAAGATCAGGCCTGGGCAGAGGCATTTTACGAAGAGTTGGTGTTGACCAAGGATAAGGTACCGCGGGACCAACTCGTACTACGGGCACCTGGTCCGGAGGATCGGGCACATGACCATGAGCGCGGCATGTGCGTTTACTGGAAAATGCCGCAATGCGGCTTCCAATTAAGACTGACACAATTTGAAAGAAAACTCCTAAGTGTCATGAAGGTGGCTCCCGCACAATTGACCGGGGTGTCTTGGAGCTATATACGTTGCTTCGAGGCAGCCTTTAGGAATTTTGGGGCCGAGCTCGGGATGAGCAGGCCAACCATTGGATTGTTTTTCCATTTCTTTTCCACGCTTTATGTGGACTCAGGCCACCTCGCGCTTCGCCAGAAAACACCAAAGGATCACCAGGCCTTGTTTGAAAAAGACAAGAAGATGAACAAAATAGAGGCCTGGGATCATGGATGGGTGTATATAGAAAATTGGCGCGATGTTGAGTGCCTGCAAGGTGTAAAAGCGAGGTGGAGGCCGTTGAAGCCCGGGAAAGGATTGATCCCGGAAGTTGATAAAACACTTACTCTGCAAGAGCAGTCGGCTGCACATGCACTGAGAGAAATTGTGAGAAGTGAGTCCTGTTCTCGCGTGTGAAGTTGTAGTTTAATTTATGCTTATCTTCATCTCGATTTATCCAAGTGTGTAGCCTAATGCGATTTGTATGTTTTTGTTGTTTTTTTTTTTGCAAAAGAAGGCTGCATGGATCTGATCTGGACCAGTGCGTCGCACACCTCCAATCGCGCAGCCCCAAAGAAGAGTACTATCACCGCCACCGCGGGCCAGAAGGAAAGGAAAGCGGGAAAAAAGGTTTCCCGGAAAAGTTCCAAGGCTGAGACTTCAGCCAGTCTCGCTGTTGAGGAGCCCGCGCGTGCTCCAGTACAAGTTATCTCGGAGGAGGCCCCATCTCACAAACGGAAAGAAGCCCCCAGGGTTTCCCTTACCTCGGCCGATAAGGGTAAGGGCTTGGCATCTGAACGCCCTAAGAAGAAGAAATCGAGAAGGGCATCTGAAACGGCCGTTATCGAGGCCAACCCGATTAGCGGGGCATCTCCAGCCGGGGTGAGTGCACTTCCTCCCCTAGACAATCTCTCCTTGGCAATCACTCCGGGGTCTTCCACCCCAGCCAACCTAGCTGACACAGAGGAACCCTGCGACATCGACCTCCAGAGTTTCTTACAAGCGGCCGTTCCAGGTCAAGAGCTTGCTACTGGGGTTGTGTTTAAAGAAAGACTTGTACCCGGGTTTGCTGATAGCTTGGGCCTACACCTCCCGGGTCATTCCACCATGCAACAATTACGGGATGAGAACAGAAACCTGCACGCCCGGTATGCTCGGGAAGTATTCAGGGTAACCGAGACCGCCTATCAGAAGGAGACCATTCGGGAGAAGCCCGAGGTCACTCTCAACCATGCCATCTCGGCCATTCATGACGTTGGGGCCATCCTTGGTCATTACAAGGACCTAGTTGACAAAGAGCAATACAACATGCTCTTTGTTGATTCTGGAGGGGAGATGGTCAAGAAGGCCGTTTTGGAGCGGGATTATTTCCGCGGCTTGGCTAGAGATCGATCCACCCGGCTCGAGGTTGCCCAAAAAGAAATAAAGGTGCAAGAGAGGAAAATTCGCATCCATGAGGCAACCATAAGAAAATTAAAAGAAGCTGAAGAACACCTCAAGGTCCGGGATGATAGAATTGCGAACCAAGAGGAGGAAATCAAAACTCTTCAAGAACAGATCTCGGCTCTGAACCTGGAGGCAGCAACAAAGGATCTCACCATCTCGGAGAAAGAAACCGAGATATCTCGGTTAGAGGGGGAGTTGCAACGAGCGCCCGGCTTAACACTTGGTCGGTTCTTGGGTAGCCAAGCTTTTGTGCAAGCCTCGTGTCTGGCCTTGCACAAGCCAATGAAAGCCGTGATTTGTCGCGAGTTGCAAAAGGTCGGGCAACATTATCCCTTTACCCCGGAACATGCCGGGTTTAATCCGGTTCCCCCAGAAGAAGCGAAGGTTCAGGGGTTGGCCGAGTATCACTGGGACGAGGCGCGAGATCGATTGCTAAACCCGGATGGGTCTACCTTTGATCGGTCCCTCCCCCTTGATGATCATGAGGCCTACTTCCCGTACCCATGGTGGGGGAGATTCACATGGCCAGCCGAGGTGCCTGAACCTGTGGACGAGATGGCTGCGCCTGTGGTAGCAAGCCAAGAAGGGGAGGAAGAGGACGAGGAAGATGATGATGAAGAAGAAAGTGACCAAGGGGATGTACGAGATAGTACTCACCCCGAGGTTGCGTCTCCAGTAGCGACACCTCGGGATCTTATCAAAACTCCCTGATTGGTAAGTTGTTTATTATCCTAATTTACGTATGCCGTAATGGCAAGGTTTATATATCTATATATTTTGATTTGATACAACTGGTACTTGTTTACAGGAATGATGGCCCGAAGCATGGTGGCAATGCATGGATGAGCGGGCTATTTCTTCCGACTTCGTGTCTTGTTTTATTTTTGTAATATTTTGATGCCCCCGAGATGTGGGGGCTTAACAAAGAATGTCTGTAAGCGAATAGTTATTTTTGTTCCCAAGAATGGGAAATTAACAATGAAAAATATATTTACCTGTTATTCCTGTGTTAGCATGTGATTATTCTGCGACGTCGTCTGTCAGTGTGATGTCGCGACTGTAGTTGTTTATCCTTCTCTCCTCTTTTTTTTATGTTTTATAAAAATTTGAAAATATAAAAGGCCGACGTAGAAACGCCGGTCAGAATAATACTGTGATCGGTAAACTCGTATGCGTTACCCCGAAGGGTTTTCGTTCGTTAGTTGTTTCCGATATGATAAGAAGCACTGCCCAGAAAGCATGTACTAAAGTGAAGTAACAATAAGACATCTTTAAAACTGAAAATTCATATATATTAAATATGCTTATAACGTCGCATACAAAGAATAAAAAGTTACATGAGATGAAAAAGCATCTCGCTAAAAGTAACTAAAAGCCTATCTCGCCTATAGTGAAGTGTTCGGCCTATCTCGCCTTACGGTCGGCTTAGTTCGCCTTTTATTCGGCATATCTCGCCTAGTATTCGGCATATCTCGCCTTGTTTAGAGTTAGTAGCACCACATGTAGTCGGCCTATAACGCCTTTCAATGTGTTTGCTGGCATGTCGTGCCAATTAAGTGTAAAACTTGCGGAGATGGCCCGCGTTCCATGGTCTTGGGAGCGGAGTTCCCTGCAAGTCTTCTAACTCATATGCGCCTTTTCCTCTGAGGGAAACTACTCGGTATGGGCCTTCCCAATTCGGCTCTAGCTTGCCTACATGTTTGCCCGTGGCTTCGACTTTCCGTAGCACGAGATCACCTGGCTGGAAGTCGCGGGGTATAACGTGTTTATCAAAAGCACGCTTGACCCTCCGTTGGTACTCCATTGTGCGGACACGGGCTCGTTCCCTGGTTTCATGAAGGAGCTCGAGGTCGATCTCGCGAGAGCCCGGATTTCCTTCAACAGAGTACGTTGCAGTGCGAAGGGATGGTTCTATCAGTTCCAAAGGGGTGACTGCTTCCATGCCGAATACCAGCGAGTAGGGTGTTTGTTGTGTTGCTTCCCGCGGGGTTGTTCGGTATGCCCAAAGGACTTCGTCCAACATATCGGGCCAGTTTTTGCGGTTGGCTTCCACTTTGCGTTTGATGCCTTCCAGAATGGTCCTGTTAGTGACCTCGGCTAGCCCATTGCTTGCGGGGTGGCTGACCGAGGTGAAGTTGTTGTGGATCCCGAGGCCCGATAGGAACGCGACCGTGCTGGCTGCGTTGAACTGCGTGCCATTATCGGAAATGAGGGCATGGGGCAAACCAAATCGGCAGATGATGTTGCGCCAAATGAAGTGTTCGGCTGCCTTGGCCGTGATAGTGGCCAGGGCCTCTTCTTCCACCCACTTGGTAAAGTATTCGACAGCGACTATAATCCAACGTCGCTGGCGAACGGCTTTGGGGAACGGACCCACGATGTCGATTCCCCATAAGTCGAAGGGCCACGCCCCCGAGATAGAGATCTGGTCGTAAGGAGGGATATTGCTGAGTTTGCTGTGATATTGGCACTTATCGCATTTTTTGACCAAGTCTGCTGCGTCTTGCTGCATTGTTGGCCAATAAAATCCCGCTCGAAGTATCCTCTTGGCTAGAGTTTTTGCCCCTTGATGACTGCCACATATGCCGGCGTGTACCTCGGCCAACATTTGATGGGCGGTGTCGTTCGGAATACACTTCAGCCAAGGGCGGACATAGCCTCTCTTATAGAGCTGGTTGTTGAATATGGAGTAAAGCGGGGCTATCTTCTTCAAACGTCGCGCTTCTAGTTGGTCTGTTGGCAGGACCCCGGTATTGAGAAAATTCCACATCGGGGTGAACCATGTGTCTGTCGGTTCATGGATGGCATACACCTCAATAATATTTACATCAATGCTTGAATTGGGTATATCCATAACTATGATTGGTCTGTCTTTGTCTAGGTTTCCTGCAGCTCCGAGTTTGGAGAGCGCATCGGCCTGGCTATTCTTGTTGCGAGAAACATGTTGGATCTCGACCTTATCGAACTGGTTCTTCAGGTGGTTGAACTGCTCCCGGTATTTGCGCAATTTATCATCCATGACGCGACATTCGGCATTGATCTGTTTGACAGCCAGCTCGGAATCGCTATGGAGGTAAACCTCGCGTGCCCCGAGTTCTCTGGCTAACTTGAGCCCGGCTATCATTGCTTCATATTCGGCCGTGTTGTTGGTCACAGGAAACTGGAAGTGGAGGGCGTAATTCAGGACTTCCCCTTGTGGTCCGATAAGGGAGACACCGACCCCGGCCCCTTATAGGGAGGATGCTCCATCGACATATAACGTCCACCGTCCTTCTAATTCAGGTGGTGCTCCTGAGTATTCCGCGATGAAATCGGCGAAGATCTGCGACTTGAGGGCATTCTGTGGGTGGAAGGAAATGTCGAACTCGGAGAGTTCCAGAGCCCAAGCCAGTAACCTGCCGGAAGAGTCGAAGTTGGCAAGGACCTTCTTGAGTGGTACCCCGGTGTAAACTTTGATAGGGTGCGACTGGAAGTAAGGTCGCAGCTTCCTTGCGGCCACTACCAGAGAATATGCTGCTTTCTCGATTTGTGTGTATCTTGTTTCGGCATCTCGGAGTACATGTGATACAAAGTATACGGGTCGCTGTTCCCGTCCTTCTTCTCGGACTAGGGCTGCACTGACGGCATGGTTGGTAGTTGCCAAGTAGAGGACAAGGATATTGCCTGCTGATGGCCTGCTGAGGCATGGTGGGTCTGCGAGGTAATCTTTGATTTTGTCAAAGGCTGCCGCGCACTCGTCAGTCCATTCGAACTTGGCTGTCTTACGCATAGCTTTGAAGAAAGGGAAGCAAACGTCTCCTGACCGTGCTATGAATCTGTTTAGGGCTGCCAGCCGTCCAGTTAACGACTGGAGTTCCTTCAAGTTCCGAGGTGGTTGCATGTCGAGTATGGCTTGGGATTTTGAGGGGTGAATTTCGATACCTCGCATGGATACCATGAACCCGAGGAACTTACCGCCGGTCAGGCCGAAGAAACTCTTTTTTGGGTTGAGTTTCATGTCGGCTCCATTGAGCGTCGCAAAAGTTTCCTCGAGATCCCGAATGTGATCGAGATCCGACATGCTCTTGACTAGCAAATCGTCGACATAAGCTTCCATATTTCGGCTGATTTGATCTTGGAAGACTTTATTCACCATTCTCTGAAAGGTTGCTCCCGCATTTTTCAACCCGAATGGCATTACTCGGTAGCAGTAGAGGCCGGAATGGGTTGTAAAAGCGGTCTTCTCTTCATCGTCGGGACTCATTCGAATCTGATTGTATCCCGAGAATGCATCCATGAAACGAGGAATGCATGTCCCGAGGTAGAGTCCACAAGTTGGTCTATTTTGGGCAAGGGAAATGGATCCATCGGGCATGCTTTGTTAAGGTCTGTGTAGTCGATACACATCCGCCAATCTCCATTTGATTTTTTGATCAGGACCGGGTTAGCCATCCACTCCGGGCAGTCAACATTGCGGATGAAACCCGCAGCTAGGAGTTTTGCGACTTCCTGTATTACTGCTAGTTGTCTCTCTTCCCCCATATTGCGCTTCTTTTGGCGCACCGGTTTGAATTCCGGCTTGATATGCAGCTTGTGTTCTGCGATTGACCTCGGAATGCCTGGCATGTCGGCCGCGGTCCAGGCAAAAACGGACTGGTTATTGCGGAGGAAGGTGATTAGGTCTTCTCTAGCTGGCCCCTGAATAGCTTTTCCTATGTTTAATATCTTCCCGTCACCTAAGTCGAGCTCGTCAATTTCGTCTGCGGGCTCCAGGGAAGACTTAGATTCTGCTTTGTCTGTGGGGTCCAGCGCGATCTGAGTGTTAGGGGGCATGAAGTCGCTGCTGGCCTTCATATGCCCGCCCGAGCGGCAGGTGGTTGTTCTGGGGGTGTCGACTTGATGGACTTGGCCGCACCTTTTCTGGAGAGATACATGGTAACATTCCCGAGCTATCTCCTGTACTCCACATTCTTCTCCCACCCCATGGCTTGTGTAAAATTTGATCTTCAAGTGAGGAGAAGAAACTATGGCTCCGATTTTGTTCAGTGTACCTCTCCCTAGGATGGCATTGTAGGCGGACGGAGCGTCAACTACCAGGAAGTCGATCATTGTTTCCACCATTTTAGGCGAGGTGCCGAAAGCGGTTTTGAGAGAAACCATACCCTTTGGACGGAGGGCATCGCCTGTGAAACCGATAAGGGGGGTGTTATCCTTTTGAGTGTATCGGTCTTGAGTCCCATTTTGCGGAAAGCGGACAAGTAAAGGATGTCGGCTGAACTTCCGGTGTCCACTAGGATCCTTTTAACCCTGTGTGTATCAATTTTTAGGCTGAGCACAATTGGGTCGACATGCGGGCCAACGATCTCGCCTTGGTCTTTTTCAGAAAATACGATTACCTCATCCATTCTTGGTCGTTTTTTTTCTGTGTCTTGTTCGACATTTAAAATGGTGGGGTAAGGTTTAGTCTTCGGGCGGGTTTCGACCTTGCGGGGGTAATGCCCGATACCACCGCTGATCGTGTTGACAACCGGGCTGCCCTGTCGCTCTCCACGCTGCGGACCTGACCCGTCATCGGTGTTGGGTCCTTGATCAGGATGTCTGATACGTCCTATCTCGGGAGATGAGGCCGTATGGGGAGTTGGGCTGAGTAAGATTCGTCCTGCCAAAAGATGGCAGGCCGAGGTGTGAAAGGAGTTGTGAACTCGGGGTGGATTGTGAGAGATTCTGACTCTATCCTGTATGATCTCTCTTGTGGTTGGAAAAAGTGTCCCCGCTTCCTGGGAATCACCGCCTTATATAGTCCATCCATAACTGCTATCTCGGGCAGTTATGGAGGACGTGGGTAGTTATGTCAGCCGTTACTGGGATGGGGGCATTAAGTTAGCCGTTTCTACCATCATCCCGCATGTCGGTTAACACGAACCCATTTAAGGCATATTGGGGCCGCTGTATTGGGCCCCGACTTGGTGGATATTTGGGCCTTTCATATGACTTCGGGTTGGCCTCTTAGTGAGGTCCGAATCCCAGTCGTTCATGGCCCAGTTTAAATTAAAGGGCCTGTGGAACATGGCCCTATCAACGTCGATCCCCGTTGTAATTCCTCTTGTACGGAATTTTCTTCTTGTAATCTCGGCCGCGCCCATTGTACTTCCAAGTGTACTTTTTGTAGAAGTCGGGTTGGATGAACTCGGTCAATTTTCCTTCCCGGGCTAGCCTTTCCAGTATGTCGCGTAACTGGAGACAATCGCTTGTCGAATGTCCTTCGAACCCATGAAATAGGCATTCCTTAGACTTGTCCTGTATTTCAAAAATGTCTTTGGGCAATGGGGGGGCAGGTCGAACATGTCCTTCACGATATGGTACATCTCGTGCCGCTTTTTGGTGAAGGGGGCATATCGCACATAGTGGGGGCGGTACTCTGCTTCATTCGGTTTGTGCCCACCCTTCTTGTCCTGATTATGCCGGCGAGGTTCATTCTGGATCCGAGGTTCGACCTGTGCCCGAGGTTGGTCATTTTGAGATGGCCAGTGATTCTGTTGTCGGGGTGATCTTGGTCGAGCTCTTGGGGGGCTGCCATTGTCTTCTTCGGCCCTGATGTACCCTTCGGCAAAGGCTACACCTCCCTGAATCACGAAGAGGTCCGAGGAATTCGACGATGTTAAATTCGTCGCCCACCTCCCTGAATACCGCCAGCTTGTAATTTAAAAGGTCTCGGATGGTGACGGACTCGTTATCCAGCATCCAATCCAAGTCATTGGGAAAGTCTTGGATCAAGTCCTCCCTCTCCTCGGTTGTAAGTACACGTCGCTGGGGACCTCGGCTGGAGCTGGATGAACCAACAGGGCGAGATGGGATAATTCGACGCTCAATAGCTCGACGTTGCCTTGCACGTTCCGCTAGGAACTCTAAAGCATGTCGGTTAACAGACATGATAGATGCGAGGTGGAAATGTTTTTTCTAAGAAGCAAAAGCAAAAGGGAAAGTATGTAGGGAAAGTATATCCCCCTCTCTGGAAGGAATACCTTATTTATAGTCGTTCAACCGCCATCTGCCCAACTGTATACCATTAAATAGGCAGGTTTTAAAATAGGCAGGTTTTAAAATAGGCAAATTGTAAAATAGGCAAGTTTTAAACCGCCATCTCCTTTTTTTTTTTTTTTTTTAAGACGGAGGTCGGGATGGAACTCGACATAATCAAGACAAGAAATGAAACAGTTGAAGAAATTTCATTAATATCGCAAAATCATACAATATAAGATTGAAACTAAATACGACATGCGACATGCTATTTCTAACTAAAACTATTCCTGACGGCAACGCTTGTTCTGGCGTGCTTGAACAAGGCATTGCTTGCAAGTGAAAGATGTGAAGCGAGGGTCGTGATGATTCCGAGGTGAACGTCGAGCCGAACACCCGGGATGAAAAGCTTCTTCGCAGTCGTCACAATGAAACATTTGCGGAGAGTACCCCCTCAACTTGCAAATGGCACATCGGTCCCAAGCTAGTGGGTCGCCTTCTTCGTTTGATTTGTTGATGGCGACCTCGGGGCATGGATGTGGAGGGAGTGGTGGAGGTGACGGAATATCACCTTTCTGACTGGTAACCTCATCATTCACTTGATCAGTCATCTCGTGATAGCGCGAGGTAGAAAGAAAAAAGTACGGTTGATGGATCGTTAAAGGGAGACGGAGGAAGTATATCGGCATTAAATGCCTGACGCCTCGTCTTCCGTTAACTCGCCGTCAGCCATCAAATCACCCATCAAATCAGTCAGGGAAACGAGGTGATGGCGCAATCCTTACTGGACACGTGGCACGCGTTAACTCGGTGAGAGCTCGCGACCGGTGAATGAGCGTGGGAATCGAGGCGTCGCCATGATGAAAAGGGACAACGCGACGTTTCTTGGCGTCGTTTCGAAAACTACGCAAGTATTGAGCGGGAAAAAAGGAAACCTCTATATATTTCGGCCCCCCCACTTAATCAATATCGTTTACTTGAGCCATTTGAAATCGGAGCGAAAGAGCAAAAGCAATTTTGAAATTCAGGAGCTGTCAATCTCGGAAGTGGACGTCGGACGAAAGTCGAGCATTTCAACCTCCAAAAAGGTAAGCCTTTATCACCTCGGGAACTGGCCTTGAATTGGCAAATCCAGCATGTTGTAATGTTTATTGGCCGAATTTAGGGAGTAAAGTAATGAATAACATTAAGTATGGTAATGTTGTAGGAGTCTATTTGCCTACCATAACTGTGACATCTAATGTGCATCAGTAACATAAATGGCCGATCCTGTTTAAGCCAATCATCTCACTATCCGGTTTTTGTAATAGTAAGGTCGGGGACTTTAAGCCAATCCTGTTTATTCGTGAATTTAGAAATAGCCGAAGAACAAGGTGGATCTCGGGACCAATCCCCCCATACCTATGAGGCGGTGTCCCCACTATCCTTTTCACCCCCCCGCCCTGGTAGGGGTAAGAGTTTATACGGGATGACTCCCGTACATTCTGACGCAATGTTGGGAGATAATGAAGAGGAAGAATATATTGAGGGAGAGGAGCACGAAAGTCCATCTCGGGGTGAACTAGTTGACACCCCCGTGGGAACATCACAAGGGCCTTCGAAACCCAAAAACCAAAAGGCCAAGAAAATAATAGTTCCCCGAGATGGCCACCCAAGCGATACGAACTTCCCAACATCTGCTGGTATTTCACCCAAGCTATTTGTCCAATGTGAAGCGTATTGTAATGCCTTCTACGACGAGCTTGTGCTGGAGGCCAACAGAGAAGAGTATTCTCGAGAGGCAGTTCGGATGGTAGCTCCGGGTCCAAATGACCGAGCTCACGACTCAGAGCGCGGCATGTGCATATATTGGAAAATGCCAAAGTGCGGGTTCAAGATAAGATTATCCAAGTTCGCTCGCGAGATATTAAGACATCTCAAAGTGGCTCCTGCACAGTTGACCGCACCCGCGTGGTGTTACATCATGAGCTTCAAATTTGTATTCGACTACTTGCCCGAGTTAAAGAAATATTTCCCGAGTGTTGGGTTATTCTTCCATTACTTCACCGTGTTATATAACAGTGAAAGTTATCTCGCGATACGGAAGCGCCCTAATGGTTTGGCGCTTTTTGAGCAACTGTCCAAAGCGGACGAGTGGAACCACGGGTGGGTATATCTCGAGAACCCGGAAGAACTGAAATGTTTTTCAAAGGTACAAAAGGAATGGCGCCTTCTAGAAAAGAAAAAATTGATGCCGACCTCACCTGATCCACTGACTTCAGCTGATTTAGAGGCTAAAGAAATTCTTGATTGTTATTTCACAAGTTAGTGTTTTTGTTTTTGCTTTTAATTTACACCGGTATACCTGTGCATCATATTTATTTGTCTAACTTGTAATAACATGAATAATGTACTAACTTTCGCATACCCTCAATGTCGCAGGTCACGGTTATATGGCATTGCCTTGGAAGGCCGCTAGTTCCTTTCCACTCGTAGCTAACCCGGAGGGCGGGATTGTTCAGAAGAAAGGGGTTAAGAACCCATCCAAGCCGAAGCCGGCTATAGTTCAGAAAACACCGAAGTCGTCCTCTACCCCGGTAACTCGTCAGCCGAGATCGACACATACCGGGAAAAGTATCAAGGACAACACCTCCGATTCTTCTAAACTCGGGGGGTCTCAGAAAAGGAAGGAAGGATCTGTAGACGCTCCTCGTTTGACAAGGGAGCAAAAGGGAAAGGGTACGGCTTCTGGGCATCCCGAGGCCAAAAAACAAAAGATTCAACCCGGGGTTGTGTTGAGTCGATCAAAAGAGGTTGTAGAGGAACCCTCCCAAACTCAAGTCGACGCTGCTCAAGGGGAACTAGATAAAATTATTGACGAAGCAGCCGACAACGTGTGGGACCCCTCAGAGGAACATAGGGAGTACCTGAAGTCGCGAGTTTCTGACCAAGGGCGACAAACAGGTTTTGTGTGGGGTACAAATATTTCTCGGGGTTTCCCGGACAGTATTTTGGCCTATCTCCCCGGATACTCTCTTATGCAGGACGAGGTGGACCATCCCGAGGTCCATGCTGCCTTTGCTCGGGAAACCTTCAGGTTAACCACCACTCAGTACCAAAGGAAATGGGCTGAGGAGCACCCCGACCAAGTTATTGGTCATGTATCGAGCTTACTGCATGATGCCGGGGTGTACTTCGGGTTTCTAAAGGACTCACTGGACAAACGGGATTCCCTCGTCATTCGTACTGACCAAGAGGCGTTGAACAGGGCTGTCCTAGAGAGGAACTATTTTTTGCAAATGGCCGCAAAAAAGGATAAGGAAATGAGAATAGCGCATGGCCAAGCTGCTGTGTTTAAGGCCAAACTCGAGTTTGCAACGCATGTGGGCGTGCAAGCGGATGCCAAGCGTAAGGAGGCAGAGGAGAAATTGCAGCATCAGAAACGCAAAGCCGAGGACTATAAGGGCAAGTCGGCACGCCTTAAGACCGACCTCGAGGCCCGAACTAAAGAGTTGGAGGAAATGAAGGCAGAGAACGCCCGTCTTCGGGCCGAGATGCAGGAGTTGCCAAAGACAACACTTAGCAAATTTCTGGGAAGCAGAGCTTTTACACAAGCTGTCCCTTATGCATGTGTTGATATGATGACAGCAACCGTTCATAACTATCTCTCTGCATTAGCTGGCCATTACCCGTTTAGACCTGAGCAGGTAGGGTTTACCGAGGTGGACCCCGAAAAGGTTGTTACAAGAAATCTTTCGGGTTACCGCTGGGATGAGGAGAGCGATTCACTATTGAACCCGGATGGTACTCCGATTAATGGAGGACTTGTGCTTGAGAACCATCCAGCTTCAGGTATCGTCCATCCCTGGCCTAAGGATAAATGGCCCAAGCATCTTGACTTGCCAGATGCCCCATCTGAAGAGCTGGACGGTTTGCCTTCGGAGTCTGAAGGTAATAGTGTAGACCGCGAGATGAGGGCAACTGAAGAAGATGAGGCGTTCGACCCTGATGGGCAAGGAAATGAGGCGACTTTAGATGCTCCCCTCTCACCTCGCGAAGGAGGAAATGAAAGTCCTAAAGAGGCGGACCCATCTATTTGTAAGTGTAAATTTACATATCGTATTCCTCGAGATGATGTATTCTGGCCTATGCTCACTAAGTCTTTGTTTTTGTTTATATGCAGGATCGTATCGAGCTGAGGAAGCAAGGAATAATTTTATTTTGTTTAGGAATGATTTTATACCCCCGAGATGTGGGGGTTAACAGAACTGTGATGTATTAATGTATTCATACCCCCGAGATGTGGGGGTTTTAACAGAAATGTTGTAATATGATGTTGTACACCCCTGAAATGTAGGGGTTTAACAGAAATTTGTGTAATCCTAAATTATTATTATTTCGTAGTTCTTAACTTATCTTGATTTCTCCGAGATGTTTCTTTCGATTTTTATTTCGGTTCATGCTTTGTATATATCCTTCTTGCCCCGTTTTTTTTTATTTATCGACATCGGGGAAAAGGGAGGTCGCGAGAAACATATACGTTACCCCGAGGGGTTTTCGATTAATGTCGCGAATATAAAAATCATATTACTGGTGTAACAGTCGTCGTCTCGTAAGACTACATTTATTTGTTGTGTATCTCGGGAATCTTAACCAAGACTTATTTCGTTGCCAAAAAGGCTTTCGTTCATATATCTCGTACCCCAAATAATAAGAACACAATCATATATAAATTGAGAACAGCCTAGGACCATACAAAAACTTGTATCTCGGTCTAGGTAAAATACATGAGATGTAACAGAAAAAAGGGCTTATCTCGCCCATAACATTACATGGAATATAGGAAGTAAAACAATGTTAAAGGAAAATCATACATTAAGTGTAGAATTTTCGAAGGTGGCAAGCGTTCCATGGTCGAGTAAGGATGAAACCACTCGGATCTTCCAACTCGTATGCGCCTTTTCCTCGGGGTCGGATGACCCTGAAGGGACCTTCCCATTGAGGAGCGAGTTTATTGACATGTTTGCCAGTAGCTTCAACAGTTTTAAGAACCAAATCACCAGGTTGAAATGCACGAGGTACCACATGTTTGTCGAATGCACGCTTAACTCGACGCTGATATTCCATGGTGCGTATGCGAGCCTTCTCCCGACCTTCGGTGATGAGATCGAGGTCAGCCGCCCGTGCATCCTGGTTGGCTTCGGTGGAATATGCCAAAGTACGGAGAGATGGTTCCATCAGTTCAATTGGAGTGACTGCTTCCATCCCAAATACCAAAGAATATGGTGTTTGCTGTGTAGCCTCTCGGGGTGTTGTACGATAGGCCCACAAGATGCCATTAAGAATGTCGGGCCAGTCTTTCCTGTTCTCCGCAACTTTCTTCTTCAGACCATCTAAGATTGTACGGTTGGTGACTTCGGCCAATCCATTGCTAGCCGGGTGGCTGACCGAGGTGAAATTGTTTTGGATACCCAAGTTGGACAGAAATGCGATGGTGCGAGCTGCGTTGAATTGAGTTCCGTTGTCCGAGATAAGTGCATGTGGTATGCCAAAACGACAAATGATGTTCCTCCAAATGAACTTTTCTGCTGCTGCGGCTGTAATTGTGGCTAGTGCTTCGGCTTCAACCCATTTGGTGAAATATTCTACCGCAACGATGATCCAACGGCGCTGTCTAACAGCTGTGGGAAATGGCCCGACTATGTCTATTCCCCATAAGTCAAAAGGCCAGGCCCCCGAGATGGATATCTGGTCGTATGCCGGAATGTTACTCAACTTGCTATGGTATTGGCACCGTTCGCATTTTCGAACCAAAGTTGCTGCATCATGTTGCATGGTTGGCCAGTAAAAACCAGCTCGGAGAATGCGTTTTGCAAGAGTTTTCGCTCCTTGATGGCTCCCACAGATGCCCTCATGTACTTCTGATAACATTTTTGAAGCCATCTCTTCGTTTATACACTTGAGCCAAGGTCGCACGTATTCTCGTTTATAGATATGATTGTTGAAAATAGAATACATGGGCGCGATTCTTTTCAGACGTCGGGCTTCCAATTGGTCTGTGGGTAGGACCCCCGTGTTAAGGAAATTCCACATCGGGGTGAACCAGGACTCACCGGGTTCATTTATGGCGAGAACAGCTGTGGTATCAGTGTGAATGCTGGATTCGGGGACATCCATA
Source organism: Carex kokanica (assembly GCA_025461125.1). Lineage (NCBI taxonomy): Eukaryota > Viridiplantae > Streptophyta > Magnoliopsida > Poales > Cyperaceae > Carex > Carex kokanica. The sequence goes on from JAJGRX010001456.1 coordinate 110,955, forward strand.
ACAATCACAGGCCGTTCTTTGTCAAGGTTGCCCGAAGCACCGAGTTTGGATAAAGCATCGGCTTGGCAATTTTTGTTGCGAGAAACATGTTGAATGTTGACCTCGTCGAAGTGACTCTTGAGCTGGTGGAACTGCTGTCGATATTTGCGCAAGTTGTCATCCATAACTCGGCATTCGTCATTGATTTGCTTGACTGCCAACTCAGAATCGCTTCGGAGGTGAACCTCGCGGGTTCTTAACTCTTTAGCCAACTTTAGGCCCGCTATCATGGCTTCATATTCCGCGGTATTGTTTGTTACCGGGAATTGAAAGTGAAGGGCATAATTCAGGGTTTCCCCTTGTGGACCAGTGAGGGATACCCCGGCCCCCGCTCCTTGTAGTGAAGAGGCACCATCAACATGAATCACCCAACGCCCCTCAGATTCGGGAGGAAGTCCGGAATATTCAGCGATAAAGTCGGCGAAGATCTGAGACTTCAAGGCATTCTGGGGGTGGAAAGAGACATCAAACTCGGATAACTCGAGTGCCCAAGCTAGCAATCGCCCGGATGAATCAAAATTTGCGAAGGCCTTCTTAAGTGGAATCCCGGTGTACACCTTTATAGGATGTGATTGAAAGTAAGGCCTCAACTTCCGTGCGGCTATGACTAGAGCATATGCCGCTTTTTCAATCTGAGAGTATCTGGTTTCGGCATCCCGGAGTACATGTGAAACGAAATAGACCGGCTTCTGATCGCGTCCCTCTTCGCGAACAAGGGCAGCGCTTACTGCATGCCCTGTTGTTGCCAAATACAACACCAAGGTATCACCTGTGGTTGGCCTGCTGAGGCACGGTGGATTGGCGAGATAGGATTTGACCTTTTCAAAGGCTATCGCACATTCATCTGTCCATTCAAATTTGGCCGACTTGCGCATGGCCTTGAAGAAAGGAAAACACACATCCCCAGATCTCGCAATAAACCTGTTGAGAGCGGCCAGTTTACCTGTGAGAGATTGCAGCTCTTTGAGATTTCGGGGGGGCTTCATGTCGAGTATGGCTTGTGATTTGGAGGGATGAATCTCAATGCCTCGCATAGAGACCATGAAGCCAAGGAATTTACCACCAGTTAAACCGAAGAAGCTTTTCTTTGGGTTGAGCTTCATGTTGGCCGAATTTAATGTCGCGAAGGTTTCGCGGAGATCTCGGACATGGTCGAGGTCAGACATGCTTTTGACGAGTAGATCATCTACGTATGCCTCTACATTTCGTCCAATCTGGCCTTGGAAAACGGTGTTAACCATTCTTTGGAATGTAGCCCCAGCATTGCGCAATCCGAAAGGCATAACCCGGTAACAGTAAAGTCCCGAATTGGTAGTAAAAGCAGTTTTCTCCTCGTCGGCTTGGCTCATCCGGATCTGATTGTACCCGGAGAAGGCATCCATGAAACTGAGATAAGCATGTCCCGAGGTTGAATCGACCAATTGATCGATTTTGGGCAAAGGGAAAGGATCCATAGGACAAGCTTTGTTGAGATCGGTATAATCGATACACATACGCTAGTCGCCATTGGATTTCTTGACAAGCACGGGATTGGCTGTCCATTCTGGGCATTCAACATTTCTTATAAAGCCAGCGTCAAGTAATTTCTGTACCTCGCGCTTGACGGCTTGTTGTCGTTCGTCCCCCATATTGCGCTTCCTCTGTCTGACTGGTTTTGAGCCTGGTTTAATGTGCAATCGGTGCTCGGCAATTGACCTAGGAATTCCTGGCATGTCGGCTGCAGTCCAAGCGAAAACAGATTGGTTTTCTTGTAGGAATTTGATTAACTCGGCCCGTGCCGACCCTTGGATCGCCTTTCCTACATTAAGTGTTTTACCGTCACCTAATTCAATTTGCTCGACTTCATCAACGGGCTCAAGGGGAGCTTTCGCCTCAGCTTTATCCACTGGGTCCAATGCGAGGTCGGTGTTTGGAGGCAAAAAGTCAGTACTAGAACGCAACCGCTGTGGATTGGTCTTTGCATCAGGCTGATCGACTTGGTGAACAGAACCTCCATGACCTTGAATGGTTGTCATGTAGCATTCGCGAGCTACCTGCTGTTGGCCACATTCTTCCCCTATCCCGTTTTCAGTGTGGAACTTGATTTTGAGGTGAGAAGGAGAAATGATAGCACCGATTTTATTCAAAGTCGCTCTACCCAAGATCGCATTGTACGCAGAAGGGGCATTCACGATGAGGAAGTCCACCATGACTTCCACTGTCCGGGGGGATGTACCGAATGTCACTTTAAGTGGCATCATTCCCCGAGGTTGAATGGCGTCCCCCGTGAAGCCTATCAAAGGTGATATATGTTGTTGGAGGGCGCGAATGTTGAGGCCCATTTGCGTAAAGGCTGGTAAATACAGAATGTCGGTCGAGCTGCCAGTATCAACTAACACCCTTTTAACTCGGTGAGTGTTGATCTTGAGGTTAAGCACTATGGGATCATCATGCGGGCCCGAAATTGTACCGAGGTCTTTCTCGGAAAAAGATATCACTTCCTCAGGTCGAGGCCGTTTTTTATCATTCATGGTTTCAACCGGTAGGACAGTGGGGTACGGTTTTCGATTGTCGCGTGGCATGATTGGCCGGGCAGTACCGCGATGGCCTCCACTGATCACATTGATGACAGGGCTGCCCTGCCGCTCTGGGCGCCGTGTCTCGGGGCCATCCCGGTTTTGGGGAGCGACCTCACCAACCCGAGGTCCTGTATAATCCTGTCTGTATGGGATAGGTTTCTTAAACAACTTACCTTGACCATTGTATTTCTTGAAGAACTTCTTGAAGAAATCGGGGTTGATAAATTCGACCAGTTTGCCCTCTCGGGCTAGTCTTTCCAGGATGTCCTTCAGTTGAAGGCATTCTGCGGTAGAGTGTCCGTTGAATCTGTGGTATTCACACTTTTTTGAGTTGTCAATCACCGTAAAAATGCTCTCTGGCAGCGGCGGAGGGAGATCGAACATGCCCTCTATAATGTTGTACATCTCATGCCGCTTCTTAGTGAGAGGAGCATATCGCACAAAATGCTGTCGGTACCCTTTGGTACCGGAAGTGTGCTCGGTTGGTTGGTTTTGCCGAGGTTCTCTTTGATTGCGAGACCTATCTTGAGTCTGCTGTTTGTTTGTTGGACGGGGGGATCGGGATCGGAACCTCGTAGGACTGCCATTATCGTTCTCAGCACGGATGTAACCCTCAGCAAAGGCTACAAATTCTCTCAAAGTAGTCATTTTCTTCATGTGCGCCTCGTAACGCAAAGTACCCGGACCCCCCTTGCGAAGTCCTTTCTTGATGGCAGCCAAGGCGAATTCTTCGTTGAGATTCTGAATTCGCCGAGATGCTTGGATAAACCGATTAACAAACGCACCTGTTCTTTCACGCTGTCCCTGGACAATGTCGAGGAGCATCTCGCATGTAGCTTGCGGTGGCTTAATAATTGTGTATCTCTCCAGGAACAGTTTTGCGAAGCCTTCAAACTTGTTGATGGATCTCCGAGGTAGCGTCATGTACCAGTCCCATGCTTCACCTGTTAAACAAGTGGTGAAGAGCACATGATGGCGTCAGTGGCTCCAAGGAGGCGAAGTCGCTCAAGGAATCCATACACAAAATTATGTGGATCCTGAGTATCGCCACTTCCCCGGAAGCTGGGAAGAGTTGTTGGGTACTTGAAATCCGTCATTGAATGGCGGTAGATGTCTCTGGAGAGTGGGCCATCGTTGATCCCCATAGGTCGAGAGGTGGCACCTGTCTTCTGGGATTCTATCTCGGCCAATTTAGCCGCAAGCCTTGTCTGGATCAATTCTTCTATTTGAGCCATATTTACGCCTCGGGTCGGGGTAGGTGATCGCCTGTTTCTTCTATGATCATCTCGGCGAGTTCTATCCCGACCTCGGGGTGGGCTTCGTTCGCGTTCCCTACGGGAGCGCGACTGTTCTCGGCGTGACGGTCTGGAACCTCTGCCCTGGTTGGCTGATTCGCGTTCATTGTTGTGGCGAACTTCGGGTTGCTCAACCTGGGGCTGCTTTTCGGGATCAGGTTCCCTACTTTCGCCTTGCCCTTCCTGCTGTCTTCTTTCGGTTTGTTGAGCTCCTGTCAGTGGAATGTTTTGGTCCTGGCGTTTGGATTGGACCTGTTGGTCCGGCAGGATGGGCGTATCTGTTTCACTACCAGTTCGAACATCTATGAACTGAGAGTTCAAATTTCTGGGAAGAATTTTAACTGGTCGACTAAGGACACGGTTTGCTGATAGAGGCCGGGAATGTGGTACCTCCGGGGCAGTTAGTGGCACAGTCTGGATTACAGGTCGCAGCGGTACTTGTTGGGAATGTGGCGTTGGACCTGTCACTGGATATACCCCTTGAGCACCTCCCGGACCCCATTGTGCAGGTGGTGTCGCATAAGAATACTGAGGGTACATCGGGGTGTACGGCGTGTAGGTGGTCGCACCATAAGGGTAAAATGGCGTCTGTTGAGCGTAGTGCGGTATGTATGGTGGGTGATAAGTACCGAGTAACGGTGTGTGCTCAGTAAACAATGGTCTGCTCGCGTGTCCTTCGGTAAACAAAGGGTGAGCAGCAATGTCGGGGCCTGTGTGGCGAGGTTGTGTCGATTGAGGACCAGAAGGTCGTATTATCGGATTGTTAGGCCTCACCGCGTGAGGCTGACTGTGGGAGGGGTTCCCTGTAAGCGGGGTTACAAGGGGAGGTGGTGTGATCATTGCACCTAGCGGGACTGTGACTCCTGGTGGGAGCGGAACTGACATGTTTTGTTGAGCCATCTAATTCTGTATGAGCAAAGGCGTGGCCCCACGGTGGTTGATACGTCCTATCTCGGGAGATGAGGCCGTATGGGGAATTGGGCTGAGTAAGATTCGTCCTGCCAAAAGATGGCAGGCCGAGGTGTGAAAGGAGTTGTGAACTCGGGGTGGATTGTGAGAGATTCTGACTCTATCCTGTATGATCTCTCTTGTGGTTGGAAAAAGTGTCCCCGCTTCCTGGGAATCACCGCCTTATATAGTCCATCCATAACTGCTATCTCGGGCAGTTATGGAGGACGTGGGTAGTTATGTCAGCCGTTACTGGGATGGGGGGCATTAAGTTAGCCGTTTCTACCATCATCCCGCATGTCGGTTAACACGAACCCATTTAAGGCATATTGGGGCCGCTGTATTGGGCCCCGACTTGGTGGATATTTGGGCCTTTCATATGACTTCGGGTTGGCCTCTTAGTGAGGTCCGAATCCCAGTCGTTCATGGCCCAGTTTAAATTAAAGGGCCTGTGGAACATGGCCCTATCAACGTCGATCCCCGTTGTAATTCCTCTTGTACGGAATTTTCTTCTTGTAATCTCGGCCGCGCCCATTGTACTTCCAAGTGTACTTTTTGTAGAAGTCGGGTTGGATGAACTCGGTCAATTTTCCTTCCCGGGCTAGCCTTTCCAGTATGTCGCGTAACTGGAGACAATCGCTTGTCGAATGTCCTTCGAACCCATGAAATAGGCATTCCTTAGACTTGTCCTGTATTTCGAAAATGTCTTTGGGCAATGGGGGGGCAGGTCGAACATGTCCTTCACGATATGGTACATCTCGTGCCGCTTTTTGGTGAAGGGGGCATATCGCACATAGTGGGGGCGGTACTCTGCTTCATTCGGTTTGTGCCCACCCTTCTTGTCCTGATTATGCCGGCGAGGTTCATTCTGGATCCGAGGTTCGACCTGTGCCCGAGGTTGGTCATTTTGAGATGGCCAGTGATTCTGTTGTCGGGGTGATCTTGGTCGAGCTCTTGGGGGGCTGCCATTGTCTTCTTCGGCCCTGATGTACCCTTCGGCAAAGGCTACAAACTCGCGCAAGGTAGTCATCTTCTTCACGTGTGCATCATACCTCAGGGTACCGGGGCCGCCCTTGCGCAGCCCTTTTTTAATGGCGGCCAGGGCAAATTCTTCGTTCAGGTTCTGGACCTGACGAGATGCTTGTATGAAGCGGTTGACGAAATCGCCGGTTTTTTCCCTCGGGCCTTGAACGATGTCCAGGAGCATCTCGCTGGTGATCTGAGGGGGCCTGATCACGGTGTACCTTTCTAGAAAGGCCTTAGCGAGGTCTTCGAATTTAGTGATCGAACCTCGGGGGAGGTTCATGTACCAGTCCCAAGCTTCTCCTTGGAGGCAAGTTGTGAAAACCCGGCATGTGATCGCGTCCGTGGCTCCTAAGAGCCGTAGTCGCTCCAAGAACCCATATACAAAGTTGTGCGGGTCTGCGGGGTCTCCGTTACCTCGGAAACTTGGGAGAAAGGCGGGGTATTTGAAGTCTGTCATAGATGCTCCGTATATATTGGCTGACAGAGGTCCGTCCGTAATCCCCATAGGTTTAGAATAGGTGCCAGCCTTCTGTGACTCGATCTCGGCCATCTTGGCGTTGAGTCGGGTCTGTATCAGCTCTTCCACTTGGGTCATGCTAATACCTTTGGTAGGGGTGGGAGACCTTCGGGTGCGTTTCCTGTCAACTTTGCGGGTCCTATGTCTTCCCCGTAGCTGGCTATCTCCGCGCTCATGGCGAAAGCGAGATTGCTTTCGGTGGTGCGATCGTCCTCGGTCACCGACATGGACGGATCTTTGTTCCTTCTGGGGTGATGGGTTGCATCCCGCCCCGGCTTCCTGTCCATGTTCCTTCCCTTGGTTCTCGCCCTGACCTTCCTGGCGTCCTTGCTCGATCGGCTCAGGGCCGTGCGGAACCTCGGGGTTTCGAGGGCTAGGAGTGTCTGTCTCCTCACTGTTAGCAGTCCGTACCGCGATAAAGTCGGAGTTAAGGTTTCGGGGCGAGATTGCGGCCTGGAGGTTTTTGGAGGGAGGCTTTGTCGGTTTAGTTGGCGCAGCGCGCGTGGCTACTATCTGAGCAGAGTGTTGCTGCGCTTGTTGGAGGGGAAGATAAGGGGGTGGAGCCAGGGGGTAAGGTGCTGCAATACCGGGATGGTAGGTTCCCGGAGGGCCTTCCTGGGTCATTTGGCCGGGCGGGGTCATATACGGGTAGTGTGGCACCGGTGGGCCATACGGTGAGTAAGGGTACGTCCCGTAATAGTACACGGGTGTTTGCGGCTGATATGGTGCGAACGGCTGGGTGCCGTATTGAGGGTTGGATCCCGTGAAGGGTTGTTGGGGTCGTTGTGGCCGAGGTGACATCGGCCGCGTTGCGACCGTACTCAGGGGCGGTCTTATCGGCGTGGTGCCTGGTGGAATGACTTGTCCTGAGGATGGGGTGACAAGGGGGTTTTGAGAGGTCACCCCTAACCCGATCACGGGTTGGTTGTTTGGCGGGTTGTTAGGACGTCGGTTGTCCTTCTCGCCTGCTGGGTTGTTGTCGACCTTCGGAGAGGGTTTGGAGGTGTTTCCGGTATCCTTACCTCCTGCGGGGTCTTTGTTGGTGCCCGGAGGGGGGGGATTGGAAACATCTTGTGCGTCCATTGGATGCTTCAGTATTGGAGCGATGGGGGCCCCACGGTGGTTGATACGTCCTATCTCCCGAGGAGAGTAGTCCGTATATGAGAGGTGCTTGAATGATCTCGCCCTGCCCGGGATGGCAGTCCGAGATGTGTGGAGTGTGTGAGAGTTAAAGGGCGAGGTGGATGTAGAGAGATTCTGACTCTGACCTATTCGATCTCTCTTTGTGTGTGTAAAATCTCGACCCCCGTTCAATGGGGATTTTTGCCTTATATATGCTGAATCATAACCGCCTCATAACCGCTATCTCGGTGGTTATCTTGCCTTAAGCCGGTGAAACGGTTATTGTGACCGCGTTGAGTGGTCATCCCGCATTAAGGCGGTACAGATCTATTTCGGGCCGAGTTCGACCTTTGCAGGCCTTCGGCCAATTCTGTTCCTGGATTTTAAGTATCTCGGGCTTTGGGCCTCTTTACCTTGGCGCCGGGTTGGCTCCTGAAAGGAGGTCCGAATCCCGGGCTTTCATAGGCCTAAAGTTTATTAAATAAAGGGCCTTGGGAACATGGCCCTATCACTTGCGACTTTTAATATGGAGAATTTTGTTTTTACCACTAAATCAAAAACTGATTCTCGTACGTGACACGATTTTAGAAGTGTTTGTTAATAAGTGCCAATCAAACTTGTGTACAACTTCTACTACGGTATGGACATTTGTCCAAGCAGCGTGTTACATTTTGCGATCGGCATTAGAACTAGTAGAAGCATTCAAATAGTTTGGTTAATTTAGTTTCAACCAAACAAAATTTATGTTTGATAGAGCATTTTAGTTGTTTGATTTATTAGATTTGATTTAATTGAAATTATGTTATGGTTTGGTTTTGACAATTAAAAAGTAAATAAATCAAACAAACAAACAAAATTAAAATATTAGTTAATATTATAATAGTATCGTTATATGTATTATTTAGTACTTGTATTATTAGTTCTAAATTAAAATTTTATATTAATTTAGTTAAATCAAATTAAAAATTGTTTTATTTGGTTCGGTTTGTAATATTTTTTAATTTTGCTGACCAATTTATTTGATTGGTTCAGTTTATATTTATTTAAATTGAATATAAATCTGCTTAGATAAATTTTAGTTTAGTTTAAATCAACACGAGTAGTGAGCACCCTTAGGTGGTGCTCTAGACATGAGGAGGGAAGTAGAGGGGAGGCGAGAGGAATGTAAAGAGTTTACTTTCTGTACACTCTGTTTCGACTTTTGAGGATTACAAAATTTAAATAACTTATATTATTGTATATAGAGTTCACTTCCTCTCCCCTACTCTCCTTAACATTTGGTGTTATGGAACAAGCAAATAAGAGGCTAATCATCTCTCCTCTCCTCTCTCCTCCCCTCCCCTTGTATATCCTCTTCTAAAGCATTTTCATATATTATTATTTTTTTTTTTTTGAAAATCTTCGCAGAAGCTGCAAAGTCGTGAGAGGGAATCGAACTCTCGACCTTTGAGTAACCAACAGTCTTAGGACTTTTTTCCTAACCAACTGTGCTACCTCTCATTTCTCTTCATATAATATTGTTAGTAGGTCTCAAACAATTAATTGTTAAGACTTGCTAATGTACACAAATAATTAGTTATTAAAAAAAAGCGCATAAAAAATTTCACAAAAGGGAGTGGGGAAATTATTCTTTTTTCCTTTTAACATATTTGTAAAGAGAGAAAGTACTAAATTTTGTATTCACCTGATACTCCATATTATATTATATCTTTCAGAAAGGATCAGTGTCACAAAAAAAAATAGTTAAAAAAAAAAATATCAATTTTATTTGGGATTGAAATATTAATTTCTATGTTAAGCAATTATAAAACAACCCCATAAGACCCTAAATTCTCATCCTCCTCACCTTGCCTCACTTTGAATATACAACAAGAGAACCGAATTTTTTATTTATATCCAAAAAATAATGGAAATTTAAAAAAATACCCATGTTATCTTGAAAATTCGAAAAATACCCAAACCGGAAAATTTTTTTCCGGATTTGGCCTCTAAATCCGGAAAAAAAATTTCCGAAAATTGAACTCCAAATCCGGAAAATTTTTTTCCGGATTTAACATTTTTTTTTTTTTTTTTTTTTTTTTTAGAGTTTCCGGAAAATTTTTTTCCGGATTTAACATTTTTTTTTTTTTTTTTTTAGAGATTCCGGATAAAAAAATTTAACTTAACAAATTTTTTTTTTTTTTTTTTTTTTTTTTAGAGATTCCGGAAATTTTTTTCCGAACTAAATAAATTTTTTTTTTAAGAGAAAAATAGCTAAAATACTGAAATCTAATGCTAAAAAATCGAATTGTTTTTTTAAATATTTGTTTCATTATTTAAAAAATTTCAAAATAGTGTAGAATAATTTAGAAATTATCAAAATAGCTAAAATACTGAAATCTAACACTAAAAAATCGAATTGTTTTTTTAAATATTTGTTAGATTACATTTGTTTATATATAATTAGCATATTTATACTAAAAAAAGTCAAATTACTTGATTTATGCTGAATTACACTAAATTACAATAATTATGTAGAATTATGCTAGAATACGGTAAAGTACGCTAAATTACGTACGAATAGGGATAATATCTTTACTGAGAAGGCGAAAAACGACGACGAAACTTCAAACGGCCATAAAACGGCGCTCGAGTGTCCGATTTCAGCAAATGACCACTTTTCGGAAAGCTTGCGAAAATGCGCATGCGTCCGGACTGGCTAAGCCAGTTTTCCAAATTCAGAATCGCCAAAAAACAAATAGAAGAGCCTCAAAACTTCAGTTGAAGTTTCCGATTAAGATTTTCATTTCTATTATTCAATCTACGTAGCTCAGTAAATTAGTTATGTAATAAACTTTTAGAACACCAAATTTTATTATTTTTGGAATTTTTTTTACTATTTTTTATGATTTATGAAAGATGCCACAAAATAAGTCCCATTTATACGTAATTTAGCGTAATTTATCGTATTTTAGTAAATTTACCGTATTTTAGCACAAAATCGGCCCTATTCGTAGTAAAAAAATAATTCGATTTTTTAGTGTTAGATTTCAGTATTTTAGCTATTTTGATAATTTCTAAATTATTCTACACCATTTTGAAATTTTTTAAATTAATGAAACAAATATTTAAAAAAACAATTCGATTTTTTAGCGTTAGATTTCAGTATTTTAGCTATTTTTCTCTTAAAAAAAAAATTTATTTAGTTCGGAAAAAAATTTCCGGAATCTCTAAAAAAAAAAAAAAAAAAAAGTTGTTAAGTTAAATTTTTTATCCAGAATCTCTAAAAAAAAAAAAAAAAATGTTAAATCCGGAAATTTTTTTTCCGGATTTGGAGTTCAATTTCCGGAAATTTTTTTTCCGGATTTAGAGGCCAAATCCGGAAAATTTTTTTCCGGTTTGGGTATTTTTCGAATTTTCAAGATAACATGGGTATTTTTTGAAATTTCCGTTATTTTTTGGATATAAATAAAAAATTCGGACAAGAGAAGCTCACTCGTGAGACAGATAATTTCTCACATCTCACCATGAACACATGCATTTTCCTCCATTCCACCACATCCTCGGTCTCTTTTGTCTGTGCTTGCGAGCTTTCAACACTCTCACAATAATGGTTTTCATATCGCTATTTCTCTTCCAATTTCATTTCACATATCTTTATCTGTGTAATTATATTTTTTTACTCTACACAAATTTTTAGCATAATTGTACAAAATTAGTAAAAATTAATTTTTACATTTATTTGATAATTCATTTCCTATCATTTTTTCCCTCTTTGCTATCAAAAGGATAACTAATAAAATATATATCAACTTATTTAAGACGAAAATAATATTGTCTAGACATATCTTCATTTTTATTTTAAGCACGTAGATGTCCTGATTTGTCAACGGCTGTGATTAGAAGATGAAATTTCGGATTGAATATCATCCCTCCAATCAAATAGTTTGCCTTTTTTTTTTTTATTCTATGAATCTTTTTTATGTTTATTTATGCGTAGAAGTCTAAAATTTATTTAGATGAAAATGAATTAGTAATTTAACCCCAACTTCACCTCCAGGTTTACTATATTCTTGTGTTGTTCTGTGTGGATTTATATTATTATTCAGACTTGTGGTGCTGAATAATTATTTAAATATTATTAATTTTTTTAATGTAAACAACTACTAGGGGTGTCCAATTTTTTTTACCTGACACGTGTCTGGCGGCTCGTTTATTTATTTTTTCTAATTTTTCTGAACAGTTTAATGAATTTTCCGAATTATTTCAATGTGTTATTTTGGGCTGATAAGGAATAATATGTTGTCACGGGAGCTTGAACTGGGGACATAAGGAAAGAAAATCATATTCCTAACCACTAGGCAGAATTATTTATTTGTCTAAATAGCAACATTTATTATATTTAATATTTAATATATTTCTAAAATTAAATAGATCAGAGTGGATTGACCCATCACCCGTCCGAATCGGGTTGAGTTGGGTTAGCTTTGATCTGATCGACCCAACCCGAACCTGACCTGACCCATTAACACCCCTGGAACCACTAACTGCTAGCAAGGGCAAGGGCTTTCAAAAGAACAAATAGAAAAAAAGGAATGGCAGTCCAAGTCTTATTTGAATAAATTATATTAGAGCTTGATTAAAAAATGAATGAATAATTTGATATTTCCTAGTTTGAGACCAGATACTAATTAATTTGCTATGTTTTATATTTGATTTCTGAAAAAACACAAGGACCTCCATTATCATCTTACAGCACCCCTAAGATATACTAATTTACTTAATTACTTGCATCCTTATTTGCATATGTCTATTTGACAAGCTCCTAATTGACTTAATATGGTTTCAGAAATCCAAAGTTGGCATCGGTGCCATCTCTTCTTAATGACCTGAAAATCGTTCTTGAATTGATGCGCTTAGCACAAGTTCCACTGAATCCAATTAGCAATGCCGGGCTGCAAAATCCTTTTGTCCCTGAGCAAGATGACTGCTTGTGTCAGCCAGACATCTCTGCTAATACTCCACCAATTCTTGCCAGCACAAATCTCGATGACGTGCCATTTCTTGCTGATGAAAAGCTTCATGATCCTCAACCTTTTGCTGGTAATTAATATTCCTCTCTATCTTGATAATGAATATCTTGATTATCGTCTATTTCTTATCAATGCAGATCCTGACAATACTACGTTTCTTCTTAATGCAGAGCATGATGAAAATAACATTGATGATCTTGATGATATTTTGCTTTTTAACAGTGAAGATCTTGCATTAATCCTTGCTCACTTAGATCTTGACGATCCTCTATTACTTACAAATGCAGATGGTCAAATTCCGGCATTTAATACTAATACCGTTGAGAATTTTGAAGAAAATGAGCAAGGTTTCCAAGGTAAGTTTTTTTATTACATAATATTGGATCAATTCGTAGATTCTTTACTGTTACTTGCCAATATATAGTGCCAGGCATTCATGCTACGATTATTAAGATGAAATCATTATGCCGTTATTTGATCCAAATTGTATGATCAGATCAGTTTTATAGTTCAAAATATCCAAATTTAATGAGATGGATGAGAGCATATAATGGCACATATAACAGCATATGTGAAGTCAATTGTACTAGAGAGCTTGTTTTAAAATGATTATCACATTTATTGTTGGCTTAAAGGCGCCATCTGTTGAAAATATAAATTCTGAGAAAGAGGACCGATTTGCAGAAGGTGAGACATTGTTTATTGTATACAGTAATACTGGTAAATTCCCTACTGAGTCTGATACATCCACCAATTTGAGTGCAAACTTTCAACAATTACTTGGTAAACTATATTGGTTATACACTTAATCAACTTGCTTTTGTGGATCCTTTGTCTGAAGTAAAGTTTTTTCCTAGACTTGAACAGAGACAATCTACCACTTGACAGAACAAATTTCAATTTTGTTCTTTATAATTGTTTTAGTTTTTATTTTTAAACTAGTCTCAGTTTTGGATCAGCTACCTGAAGTTATCTGATTAGAACTCATCTTAAATAATTGCAAACAATTGTAGGTCCTAAAGCTCCAAATGTTGAAGAAAAGGATTCTATGAGAAAGCATTCAGTTATTGAAGGTGAGAACATATTTTATTGGTAGACATATAGTGGTCAGACCCCTATATGCCATAACAATCAGAATTCCCTTGAATTCTGATTATTTATTCTGTTTATCCATTTGTTTTTTATGTTTAAATTGGTTTGTCACATTTTATACTAAGGTCTTGCAGCAAGGTTTTTGATGGTGAAATGAACTATGCAGGGATTCAACCGCAGAAGCAACAGAGATGGAAAAGAGCAAGTAGTAGTAGGGTGAAAAGCATTACCCTGTCCGATATAGAGAAGCACTATGACTTACCACTGGCAAAGGCAGCAGAGAAGCTGGGCATTGGGAGGAGTATTTTGAAGAAAAAATGCAGAGAATTTGGTTTTTCAAGGTGGCCGTACCGGAAGATAAATTCAATTAATAAACTCATTACTGCAGTCGAGGTAAATTAGCTACGTACAAATTAAGTTTTCAATTTCATTTAGTGCTCAATTCACAGAATTTTGTGATCTTATCTTGTTGCCAAGAATAATAACTTAAATCAAAAGGTTTTTGCTTGCAAGATCAGAACAAAAATTATAAAAAATAGTAAACATGATAGCAAACAATATTGCATCATCATTTATTGGCTGGCTACTTGTACAAATTTTGCATGAACATAGAGGTATATTAAATTCATTCTTATTAGCTAGAGATCACATGTTTACAAATAAACTTGTTAACAATCAAGATTATCAAGGGTAGTTTCAACATTTGCTAATATCAGTTTTGTTATTTTCTTTCTATGTAGTTAAATAGCACCCCAATTTCAAACTTGAGCAAAAAATTACTAAATTACTAGCTTGGTTTACATGTAACATGAAAGTCCCCTATATAATATGCTTGAACTGTTGTGTAGGGGCAGGTGAACCAGCAAGAACAAGAGAATATTAGTGAAGCTGTGCAGGAGGTGGAGCAGCTCCAGAAAAAGCTTCAGCTAGAAAAAGAGCCGATCCAGAAGCGCCCCGACATGAAAATACAGGAAGAGACCATATTACAGTTCAGGCAAGAATTTCACAGAAGATCTTTTGATGAAAGAAGAATAAGGCAGTAGTTAGACTGCGTCTCATTTATAATGCCATGATGAATAGGTAGTAAAAAACATTATGAGATTCTGGTGTTGTGATTGTTGTGTGATCTAATGTTGCTATGTTCAGTGGATTATCATCTAGAGAAGCAATTATTATATCTGTTCTATAATAATGGGTCCATGACATTGAACAGTCTTGCTATGGTGTCATTTAGTAAATGTACACTTTTTGCTGGCAGCTATGTAGAACAATTGATAACCATGTTTCAAAAGATTATCCAGGTTTCCTTTTGATAAATTAAAAAAATGCAGTCACTAAGTTTTATTCATTAATTCATGCCAGATCCATTTTAACAATCAATGGTCTATAATTCCATAACTGTATGACAACAATTGTTTTACTTCAGCCCATTAATGATAGATTAGATGCTACTACAGGATGTTATCATGTTAGGTTTGCTGTAATTAAGTGCTGAACCATCTCTAAATACTGGCATCATCTGTTGAAAACTTATAAAGACCTCTTTCAAATCCAAATTTTTGTTTGGTTTTTGTTCCCAAAACAATTTACTTACGATAATCTCGGCAGATGATGAACTCTGGACCTTGTGTAGTAGCCTTTTCCAGAGACAGCATCACATATATCCACCTCATATCGCCTTTTGAAATCTTCTTGTGTTAATTTATTTTTCTCTTTTAATAGATTCATAGAAGGCTTTTAGCTTACTCAAAAATTTCATCAAACACCTAATTTGCAGCTCGGGCCAACCAATCTTATTGTACACGAGGATCAAAGCTTTTATACAGTACTGTTCTACGAAAAAAAACAGTTTTGAAAACGAAAGTATGGAACAGCAACACCACATGAGAGACGAATCTTTTATTTGGTTTGACCCCAACTGTAGCCCTCTGAATTCTGAAAGAACGAAAGAAACGACAAGAGTGAATTATTTGAGTCTGTTTAATAGGCCAAAATGGGACGTGTCAATGTTAACTTAAAAGAACTACTAGAGTGGGAAAAATGGTAGGCCGGAGCTCGCTCTGGTACGGAATAGCAAGGTATGTGTGTCACTTACGTGCCGTGACTTGTAGAATAATATTAGATAACCCGCAAGGAATGGAAACAATTTGATTTCTTCTTCGCGAATTCCTCCATTTTCTTTGTTCTTCGTCACCGTTGCTGGGTTCTGCTCTGATTTTCGGTGTACATGTTTCAATGTAGACCGTGTATTGGGTTTGCTTGGGTTCACAGCACCGAGCGCACAGAAAATGAAAGGGCCATTGGCGCTGAGGCACGGGTTTAACTTTGTTCAAGGTTTTGGCTGGGCTTGGTCTTTGGTGAACTGTCTGACTGGCCGGTCTACAGAGTTTAAACCACTTGAAACAGGTCCAGCCATCTCCAAGATCCAGCGACATTAGGCTTGAGTCACTGATTTGTGGGGCCATCTTGTCAGAGTTGGTTTGCGCTCCAAATTGCACCCAAGTGTATAGACCAGTGTTCTAAATAGCGCCGCTATAGCGTTTTTGGACCCCAAACGCTACGCTATGACATCAAAATGCGTTATTTGCGCTACGGCCGCTATAGGGGCCGCTACAGCGCTATAGCGGTCCGCTATTTGCGCTATTTGCGCTATACAATATGAGTTTTTTTTATTTTTTATTTTTAGACAATTTATATGGGTTTTAAATAAAGATAAAAAAAATCTCAAACCGAAATTGAATTTGTTGCTACTTGCTACAGATAAATCAATTTGAAATTGGGAATAGAAATTAAAATTTGAATAGAAAAAAAGTCCAAATCGAAATTAAAATTTGAATAGAAAAAAAAATAGATTATGTCATGAATCATGATGCTTAAGATATTTTTAATAGGAAAAATCGATAGTTTATGATATTACTATGGATATTTTGAACCGCAATTTAGACTTTGTACGGGTTCAATATGAATATTATAATTTCTTAATTATTTTGGTGTTATTTATTGTTCTATGAGACTTTAGATAATGTTGATATTTAGTACAAATATTGAATATACGAAATGTAAAAAAAAAACGCTATTTGGAATAGCTTCCGCTATAGCGATGCTATTCGCTATAGCTTTTTTTTTAGCCTTCCCGCTACGACGCTATAAACGCTATTTAGAACCTTGGTATAGACTAAATGCTATGGGTCCAGAGCCACGTGGCACCAATCAGAGCCTCTGATTTTATAAAATTCATAACTTTTCAATCATTTTGAGTTAGGAGGGTATTTTATATCAAAATTTATGATTTTTTTTATGTATAATTCAATCATAAATTTTATTTTGTGGAATTTGCCTCCTATTTTGTGGTCTTATGCCAAATTAAAACATGGTTGAACTTTTAATTGGTCAATTTTGTTAATTAAATAGTATCTTTGTCCAAATTAATTAAGTCCCACCTTTTAAGGGTACAACAGTCAAGAACATTTGTTATCGCTTAAAAAAATATAAGCGATGCCATTGAATGCGCATTGACGCTAGTTTGTAACACCGTTATTTTAGAAACGTCATCGGTTCATTACTTTACCCAATAGCATAGGTGTGTAACACCATCGGATCCGAGAGGATAGCAAAGGTGAACACTTTCCCTATTGGGACGATAGCCATCGGTTCATAAACAGATAGCGAGTAGCCATCCACCTACATATTGCATATTATATTTTAAAATAATGCAATAAAAACTCAATTGCATATTACATTTTTTTTTTTTACTTTTCTCTCCCTCTTTATAATCTTTTTTTTTTTTTGTCACAGAGGAGATAAAAAATGTGCATGTCTACATATGCACAAATGAAGTGGGTAGAGAGGAAGTCATTGAGAGGGACTTCACATTTTCTCGTGAAACATATTTCGAGTTGGGCAACAATTTCCTCTGGCTTGTGAACATGTTGAGATTTTATGCGGGATTAGTGATCGACGAGTGGGTCTATGTTCTCGTGTTTGATTCTCATGCTCCTATTTTGCCTTTTTCGTTTCCTCCAATACTAGATTCCTCAATGTAAGTTCTTCAAATTATATTTATAAGTACATTACATATGACTATAGTGAATGTCACTTGTCAGTTGATTATAATTTTTATTGTTTTGAGAATTAGTATTTATTATAGCAGTTGAGAAATATTCTCTATGTGGGAGATCACAGGTTTAAAATCTAAGTGGAAATTTTTTTTATTGATATTTAAAGAGGGGTCCTTATGGATTTTTATAAAAAGAAATGTTGGTTGACTATACATGAATCTTTACCTCAAAGATGAAGGCTCGATCCCGACCTTTCATCAACATTTTCTTTTTGTTTTATTTCATATTCATTTGAATTAGTCATAATTTTTATTTAATAACTGAACTAATTGATAAGAAAGCATTTAGTTTTCTATATTTCAAGAATTAAACTCTATTAATTAGTTTTAATTATTTGATTATTCAGGTCCAAGGTTCTTTTAGATACAGTGCAGATAAAATTGATTCATGTATATTTTCAGAATTGCATTTTGGGTAGGGAAGGAAAAATATGTTGTCACGGGAGATTGAACTGAGGACCTCGGGAAAGAAAATCATATTCCTAACCACTAGGCAGAATTATTATTTATTTGTCTAAATAGCAAGATTTATTATATTAAATATATTACTAAAAGTAAATAGATCAGAGTGGATTGACCCGTCACCCGTCCGGATCGGGTTGAGTTGGGTTAGCTTAATTTGATCTGATCGACCCAACCCGACCCATTAACACCCCTGGAACAACTAACTGCTAGCAAGGGCTTTCAAATTGCTTGAATCTTACATCACACCTAAGATACACTAATTTACTTAATTACTTAAATTCTTACTAGCATATGTCTAATTGACAAGCTCCTAATAGACTTTTCTATGGTTTCAGATATCCAAAGTTGGCGTCTGTGCTTTCTCTTCTTAACGACCTGAAAATTGTTCTTGAATTGATGCGCTTAGCACAAGTTCCACTGAATCCAATGAGCAATGCCAGTCTGCTAAATTCTTTTGTCCCTGAGCCAGACATCTCTACTAATAATCCACCATTTCTTGCCAGCACAAATCTCGATGACTCGCCATTTCTTGCTGATGAAAATCTTCATGATCCTCAACCTTTTGCTGGTGATTATTAATCCTCTCTATCTTGATAATGAAAATCTTGATTATCCTCTATTTCTTATCAATGCAGTTCTTGACAATATTACGTTTCTTCTAATTGCAGAGCATGATGAAAATCAATATCTTGCTAGTGGAACTCTTGACGATCTTGATTATACTTTGCTTCCTAACAGGGAAGATCTTGCGTTAATTCTTGCTCACTTGGATCTTGATGATCCTCTATTACTTTCAAATGCATCTGGTCAAATTCCAGCATTTAATACTAGTACAGGTGAACATAGTGAAGTACACAAGCAAGGTTTCCAAGGTGAGTTTCCTGATAACATTATATTGGATTAATTCTTAGATTCCTTGCTGGTCAGGTAACTTGCCCATATATCGCCATGAATTCATGCTGCGATTATTAAGATGAAATCATTATGCCATTATTTGATCCAAATTGTATGATCAGATCTTATATATAGTTCAAAATATTCAAATTTAATCAGATGGATGAGAGGATATATATAATGGCACATATATATGTGAAGTCAATAGAATTAGAGAGCTTGTTAAAATGATTATCACATTTATTGTAGGCTTAAAAGCGCCATCTGTTGAAAGTATAAATTCTGAGAAAGAGGACCGATTTGCAAAAGGTGAGACATTGTTTATTGCATAAAGTAATACTGGTAAATTCCCTACTGAATCTGATACATCCACCAGTTTGAGTACAAATTTCAACAATAATTACTTGGTAAACTATATTATATGAGGAGGGTTCCAATGCACCATCTTTTTTGTGCTCCCAATGCACCCACATTATATATATATATATATATATATATATCTCCATTTTCAAAGTCCGAACAGTCGATCCGAACCGCTCAACATAATCTTCATAATAAAATATGCTTGGAGATCAAATTTTATATTTTTTAGAATTTATTTACTATTTTTTTGGATAGATACAAAATCACTTTATCGAATGGTCCAGAATCTCCTTAAAACAGTGATTTTGTATCTATCCAAAAAAATAGTAAATAAATTCTAAAAAATATAAAATTTGGTCTCCAAGCATATTTTATTATGAAGATTATGTTGAGCGGCTCGGATCAATTGTTCGGACTTTAAAAACGGAGATAAAGGATGTGGGTGTATTGGGAGCACAAAAAAGAGAGTGCATTGGAACCCTCCTCTAGTTTTATACTTAATCAAGTTGCTTTTGTGGATCCTTAGTCTGAAGTAAAGTTTTTTCCAAGACTTGAACAGAGACAATCTACCACTTAACAGAATTAATTTCAATTCTGTTCTTTATAATTATTTTAATTTTTATTTGATTAGAACTCATCTTAAATAACTGCAAACAATTGTAGATCCTAAAGCTCCAGATATTGAAGATAAGAATTCTATGAGAAAGCATCCAGTTATAGAAGGTGAGAACATCTTTTATTGGATGAAATATAGTGGTCAGACCCTCATAGGCCATAGCAATCAGAATTTCCTCTGATTATTTTTTTTATCCGTTTTGTTTTTATGCTTAAAATGGTTTGTCACATCTTAAACTAGAAGTCTAAACTAATTCTCTGTACCATTTTGTGGGCACCAAATTTTGATTAATTACTTTATGTTCTGAAAGTAAAAGTCTGAATTCAAAATCTGAAATCAGTCTTGGAAACCTCATACTAAATGCATCCCTCTGATTAAAGGTTCAAATGCTTTGGATGCCGAGGATACTGATTCTGGAACAAAGCACTTACTTCATTGATTAATTTTGTTTTGTTCTTAGGTTGGTTCTATCAGTAGATTACCTGAAATAATTATTAGAGTAGCAACCGATCAAAGTACATCTTGCAGTAAGGTTTTTGATGGTGAAATGAACTATGCAGGGATGCAACCGCAGAAGCAACCGAGATGGAAAAGAGCAAGTAGTAGTAGGGTGAAAAGCATTACTCTGTCTGATGTAGAGAAGCACTATGACTTACCACTGGCAAAGGCAGCAGAGAAGCTGGGTGTTGGGAAGACTATTCTGATGAAAAAATGCAGAGAATTTGGTTTTTCAAGGTGGCCGCACCGGAAGATCAACTCGATTAATAAACTCATTACTGCAGTCGAGGTAAACTACATACAAATTAAGTTCATCAATTTGATTTAGTGCTCAATTCACAGAATTTTGTGATCTTATCTTGTTGCCTAATGCCAAGAATAACAACTTCAAGATGCTTTTGCTTGCAAGATCAGAACAAAAAAAAAAAAATACAAATATCAACTAAGATAGCAAATATTGTATCATCATTTAATGGCTGGCTACTTGTACAAATTTTGCATGAACATGGAGGTATATTAAATTCTTTCTTGTTAGCTACAGATCACATGTTTGCAAAATAAACTTGTTAACAATCAAGATTATGAAGGGTAGTTTCAACATTTGCTGATATTAGTTTTATTATTTTCTTTCTATTTAGTTTAATAGCACCCTAGTTTCAAACTTGAGAATAAAATTACTAAATTACTAGCTTGGTTAGCAAGTAATCATCAAGGCTCAAGCAGTAGATTCTGTATAGTAGATAAGGTCATGCATGAAAGTACATAAATTTTGTTAACTGTTGTGTAGGGGCAGGTGAACCAGCAAGAACAAGAGAGTATAAGTGAAGCTGTGCAGGAGGTAGAGCAGCTTCAGAAAAAGCTTCAGCTGGAAAAAGAGGCGATCCAGAAGCGCCCTGACATGAAAATAGAGGAAGAGACCATATTAAAGTTCAGGCGAGAATTTTACAGAGGTTCCTCTGATGAAAGAAGAAGTCAGTAGTTAGCTAGACTGCGTCTCATTTATAATGCAATAATAAAGAGGCAGAAAACAACATTTTGAGATTCTGGTGTTGTGATTGTTGTGTGATTTAATGTTATTTGTTCAGCGGATTATCAGCTAGAGAAGCAATTATAAATTATTATATCTGTTCTATAAATATGGGTGTATGACAATGAATTAATAGCCTTGTTATGGTGTCATTAAGTAAATGTAAACTTTTTGCTGGCAGCTATGTAGAAAGGCTTGGGAATCTATCCGAAGCCATTTGGACAGACTGTTATCCAAAGCCTTTCAAGACCGCTGGATCAAATTTTATCAAGATTTGTGCAGTTAATGCTAACAGGCATTCACTCTTCTCCGTTAAGGCGTTAAGCAACAAAAGGAAACAATCCTCCTTTCTTTTTTCTCTCCGTAGGTCAAGAAAGGAAACTATCTTTCTCTGCCTGACTGAATTAAAATCAAATCGCTTCAAAATTGCAATGGATCAAATTTCCATTTGATAGAAGTGGCAGGACCCTACTAATGGCATGGAGCATCATGAAAAAAGAAATTGATGACTTCTCCCTTGCGTACATGATCTCAAACTTTACAACATTAGTTCTCATCCTCTCTGTTTGGCATTCATCAGTAGAACCGCATATCACTGTTTAACAATAGAAAAAGACTTATAGATAGATTATGGTAAATCAAAATCACCACTTGATTTGAATATCCTTGCATAATTTAAAAAAAGAGCACTAAATAACACAATGATGTATGTACTAGTATGGTAATGGTTCTGTTCGCAAATAGGTATGTGATGAATTCATATGGTGCCGTTTACTAGTAATTTGTTGAAAAAATTAACCTCAGGTACTATATTAGTACAGGGATATCAGTTATTGGTTTTTTTTATCCTTTTAGCAGTTAAAGTGTTAAATTATGAGGGCATTTGGTGTTTGTGGACAAATTCATCATGGTATAATGATAAAAGAGAAAGAAAATGCTATGTTAAAACCTTTTGCTATTGCATTAAAAAAACAGATAGTAAAGCTCACAAGAAAGAGAACAAGTAGAATCCTCACAATCATAAACATAGTAACTAAAATCATTTTCAAATAATTTCGAGCCACTGAATACCTAACTAAGATGTTTTGCTGCATTCTAATACCTATGCCAAACACACAACCGATGAGTGGTACTTGGCCATACAATTTGAATAGCTTTACTCATGGCAGCATCCTGATCCGTCAATATTACTTTAGGAGCTTTTCCCCCGACAACAGTGTAAAAGTTTGGAATAACCATTCAAAGGATTCCACCTTCTCATCATATAATAATGCTCCAGCAAATACTACTGTTTGCTTGTGGTGATTAACACCAAAAAAAGGAGCAAACGGTCGACCATATCCATTAGTCTTATAAGAAGTATCAAAACACACAACATCTCCAAAGCAATCGTAATCTAACAACCACCTTCCATCAGCCCATAAAATGTTTGTAATTTGATCATCTTCATCAAGTTGCACAGCATAATAAAAAGCAGGGTCTTCCTTAACCCGTTTTGAAGATATTGCATTAGCGCTCCAGCATCTCCAAGTGCTATATCATGTGTTCTCTTTGACCTTGAGTAGTTCTTGTAGTCGGTTGGTAAAAAACAAAGATGTTTCCTCCCCCCAACTTGCTTTGCCAAAAGATCATACGTTTGCTTTAGTTTCAATCCTGCTGAATTAGCTACATCTGCATTAGCCTTTTCTGCCTCGCTCATCTCTCTTTGAGACCTCAGAAACTTTCTTTTTGAGGGAGTTGTTGTACAATGGTTATGCTCAGGATCAAAAGATTTCACTTTATAAACACCGTTTTCAGCTAGATTTATTCTCATGTGTGCATTACAACTCGTACGGACATCTAAGTGCTCTTTCTTTGGTTGTTCCTGATTGGATTTTTCTCTATAATAACCCTCTTTGCTACAAGTAAAAGTTCTCATGGTAAGTACACCTGATGAATTCTTGCAAATAAGGTTTCTTTGAATACTAAAACCAACATGATATGCATAGACATTGTAAAACTTGTAAGCTGCATCCTCATTATTTGGAAATTCCATACTAATCTTTGGTTCTTCAAACTCCAATTTTTGTGTACTCTCTTGATTAACATCTTGGGTTGATTCATTTTCTAAACAAAAACCAAAATTTTATGAATCAATATGCATAGCAAAACAAAAAAATGGGCAATGAGACATTCAGCTCTAATATTATCATGATATCTATAACCAGATTTAGAGTTAATTTAAACAATTTATTATCAAAACATAATTGGTCCAATCTACACTAGATAAGAACTAACAGTAATGCTATGCAAATTGGTTTAGGCATTACTACAAACACCTTATATACATAACGAAAATCTGTTTCATAATTAATAAAAGTTGAAGAATTCACCTTGTGGATGGAGAATGGTGATTTCATTTCCAATGTTAGAGTCGGAGGGAAGTTCCAAGTGTAGTTGCTGAAATGTCGTGGCAAGCGCCAAGTTTGATAGTTGGTTGGTCGGAGCATGAGTTGTTGTTAGAGCTTCAGTACTTCGTCAGGATCAATGCTAATAGCATATGTTTGAGGTTGGCTTTTCTCTATTACAGGAGAAGAAGGAAGTGCATGGCCGCGACTTAAGATAGTACGCCAAATTGTGTTTCGAGATTTGAGGAAGGTCGAGTTGAAAACATGAGTCTCCATAAAGTATGAGATGATATTTTGGCTCTTGGTGAGAATGATTGAACAACACAAGATAAAAGTTGGAGAGCGACAGATGAAATTGGCATCGCAAATTAGAGAAAGGAAAAACTTTCTACATTGTTGCTCTAGATTTGATTCCAAATTAGAATAGAGAGAAGAGGGAGGATTGTTTCCTTTTTGGCTTAACGGAGATCATTTTTGGCCTTAACGGAGAAGAGTGAACGTCTGTTAGTATTAACTACACAAATCTTGATAAATTTTGATCCAGCGGTTAGGAAAGGCTTTTGACAGCACTTCTGTCCAAATGGCTTCAGATAGATTCCCAATATAGCCCGACAATTCTTTCCAAAATCCAATTTTTTGTAACTAAACCCAAGATGCATGATTAACAATTGATAACCATGTTTACTCAATAAAAGTAAGAGACCGACTAACAATACCCGGGTTGCTATCCCCCATTCATCCCCCGGATAAGGTTGTTAATTATTCTTTAACGGTAATTAAGAGGGGACCACGATTTCCGCACTAAAAGACAACCAAAAACGCTTGATTAACGGGGACCACTAATTAAAAACGCGTTTTCAACTGGGGGGGACCGCTAATTATCTGTTATTTAGCATTTAACTGCCGGTGGGGACCGATAACCAACTTGGAATATTCGGCAACAGAAAAGGAAAAGAAAAACATACTACTTTTTCATATTCATTACTATTAAAAGAAGTATTCATAGTTGCATTCTAAAGTATTCATATATAATGCATGAAGTATTCATATCTAAGATATCAAGTATTTAAAAAAAACTGGACACATTACTTATCCATCTTTTACACGTTTTTAGAGGTGGTTTTTTTTTTCCTCCGTTCACTCTAACCAATATTTTTGACAATCTGTGAGGAATTTTGCAAATCTAAAACTAGGAACGTCTTCTACGCAATTTTCTCTTTCAAATGAGATCCATGATGACATACTTTCGAGTTGTCCGTTGCACAAGTATTCATACCTTGTCATTCAAGTATTCATACCTCATCAAGCAAGTATTCATACCTCATCAGTATTTCACAAATAAAAAACTGGACACATCATTCACTCATTTTTACCGATTGAAATTTCATTACCACTCAATCATTTTTTACTTGATATCTTAGGTATGAATACTTGTTCGACAAGGTATGAATACTTGCTCGACGTGGTATGAATACTTGCACGACGAGATATAAATAATTTTACGAGGTATGAATACTTGCGTGACGGATAACTCAAAAGTACTTCATCATGGATCTCATTTGAAAGAGAAAATTGCATAGAAGACGTTTGTGATTTTAGATTCGCAAAATTCTTCATAGATTGTTAGAAATATTGGTTAGAATGAACGGAGAAAAAAAAAACCACCTCTAAAAACGTGTAAAAAATGTGTGAGTGATATGTCCAGTTTTTTTTAAAATGCTTGATATCTTAGATATGGATCCCTACTATAGCTGGCTACCATGCCATCAGTCTCACCCCCATTGAACAACACTTGGTCAGAGTGCAACAGCCCCCTTCTTTGCATCAAATTTTTGTAGTACTTGTTGTCAAGTGAGTTCGGTGTAACAGGGTCAAGCGGTGCCAAATTTGTAATTCTGGCATTGTTTGAAGGAGGACAATTACGTCTCCTATGAAGAGCAAATCCCGGATCAATGTTGGTCTCATTGTATATACGGTCCCTAAATGTCACGCATTGAGCCTGACCGATCGTATGTGCACCTGAGAGCGCAACCATTTCCTTAGCATTGGGTCCCTTTCTGGCAAATTTAGCAATCAGCACATCCAGATTATCACCACCGAAGGGCAAATCAGCAGCAGCCAAATCTCTATTTGCGGTGGTCGAGTCTCTTCTTCCCAGCTTAACCGTCCACGTCGGCCCATTCACATACTCAGAAGAGTCTCTGGCTGCAAGTGCGACGATATCTGCACATTATACGACTTTGGGGCAAACTGCTTCCACGGCCCACTTGGCAGCATCTATGACTTCCATTCCCCTAATCGAGTTGTTGTTTTGAAGAGCAGTTTGCTCGCCCGTGAACCATGGGGTGTCTTTCAGAAGCACTGATCCATCACATCCCTGATTATTCAAAGTACAAAAGGAGCAAATTCCTTTAGATTTTACGAGAAAATTAACCTAATTAATATTAATCATGCTTGTACAGCTTCTATGTATTATTCCAGAGATTTCTGAACTAATAAAATATCAAATAATTAATTCCAAATGAGGTGGGTCATGGGATGCACATCAGTAAGGAATCCATTTATATGTATTACAAATTATGGTAAATTACCTGAACAAAGCAGTCATGGAAGTGAAGGCGTATGAGAGAGGCGGCCATTCGGCACTCTTTTGCAATAGCAATTCGTATGGCTGTGCGAATGATTGGAAGGGCTTGTGGACATGCATAATCATAGTAGTTTGGAGTCAGAGAAGCTTGACAGTGCTTTAAAGAGAACGCGAAGAGCATTGCAATTGCTATCAAAGCAAGTTTTGAAGAAGAGCCCATTGTTAATTATGATGGAGAAATTAAGAGTGATAGAAAAGCTAATTGCGAGCTGATCAGTTCGTAACTAATTAAGAGTTGATTTGTTTGATGAGAAGTTGTGTTTCAATTGTGTATTTATAGGGTACTTTTTGGTGAAGAGGTCTTTGGGAAGAATGGTTCAACAATAAATTATTTATTTTAACACAGCATGTCAAGCAGGGGATAATTAATACTTTTATTATTGATACTGATATTCCAGCCGTTTGTATTACTTGTTCCAAGTCAAACATTAATATTCAATTATTCATGCATGGCCCTTTTTGCGTTCTCATGATTAGTTGATTAATTAGATATCGTGTGGCAGTTATACCAATTAATGGACCAAGAAAAATGATATATTGGTACGTAGAATTCTATGGTCTGCAGCACGTGACGTAGCCAACTCTCGGCAAACAACTCGTTTATAATAAGAATTAGGAAAATTAGAGGCTGCTTCACCGGACCATTGGTGTGCAACTCGCTTAATTAACGATCTTTCATAATAAAGTTCTAAATACATGAGATTGACGGGACTGCCTATGATCCTTTGAATAATCACATAAAGATACTTCTATACTTAGTCCTTCGATAAGGATCAAAATACTTTTTCTTTATTCATTAATACAATTATCAGTCGGCTAGTTGACGACTAATCTTAAAGAAAGAAAGAAAGATGTATATTTCATCTCTTTATTCATTAATTTATTTAACGGTTACATATCTGGATATTTTTTTTGTAAGCTAAATTAGTAAGTTCCTTTAACTACCTAAGAACTCCACATTTAGAGGCTATAAATAAAATTTTAAGTTATATAAAGAAAAATCCGGCAAAAAAATTTGGATGAAAAATAATAATTCTAATGTCATTTTTGGTTATTCTGATGCAGATTGGGTCGGAAGTTTCAATAGGAAATCCACTACCAGCTTTTGCACATTTTAAGTGGAAATTTAGTCACATGAAAGAAAAAGAAACAAAATGGTGTGGCACGCGCTATTTAGCGCGGAGGCGGAATAATATATCATGATATCAACCGCAAGTGAATTAATTTGGGTCAAGCAACTACTCAACGACATGGGCATTGCCTGTGATCAGTCTATGAAGATGTATTGCGATAATAACTATGCGCGACACATTGCATTGAATCTAGTATTCCATGATGAGCAAACCAAACATATATAAGTGGATTACAACTTCATTAGAAAGAAAGTTCAAGCAAAAGAAATAGAAACATCATATGTTAAAAGTGAAGATCAACTAATGGATATCTTCACCAAAGATTTGGACCCGAGTCCATTTTGAAAAAAAATACAAAAAAGCCAGGATTGCATGATCTATATATTCCTAGCTTGAGGGGGAGTGTTGAAAAGAAAAAAAAAAGATATAGAAGGGATTTGATCTCAGTCGTTTATCATCGATCAAGTGGCTTAGAAATAGAATTAGGCAATAAAGGCAACATCTATTTTAGGCAATAATACCAACGGTATACTGTTCATAGGTACCAAAAACAGAAATAGTACAAACGGTAACAAAACGGTAACTTAGATATCTTGTAATATATATATAGAGATGGACTTAGCTACTTCATGGAGTAAAACGACTTCGTACTCCACGCCATATCTTCATTTTCAAAGTTCAAATAGTCGATTCGAACCTTCCAACATGTTCTTCATATTGAAATGTACTTGGAGACCAAATTTTACATTTTTTGGAATTTTTTTACTATTTATTAAGCCACTTTGAAAATCTGAAAATCCTTATGAACAGTAAAAAGCAGTAAAAATTTCTGGACCGCCGGATCAGTGATTTTCAAAGTGGCTTAATAAATAGTAAAAAAATTCCAAAAAATGTAAAATTTGGTCTCCAAGCACATATCAATATGGAGAACAACTTGAGCGGTTCGGATCGGTCGTTTGGATTTTCAAAATGGAAATAATGAGGCGTGGAGCACCAAGTCGTTTTACTCCATGAAGTAGCTAAGCCCAGCACTATATATATATATAGGAATTGGCTATGGTGCTACGCGTAGCATAGAGGGCCTCCGTGCTACGGCTCAATATTTGAGTTTTCAAAATCCTAACGGTCGATCCGAACCGTTCAACATGATCTCCATACGAATATGTACTTGCAAACCAAATTTTACATTTTTTAGAATTTTTTTAGATAGGTAGAAAATCACTTGATCTGGAAATTCTGTACCATTCAGATCAAGTGATTTTCTACCTATCTAAAAAAATAGTAAAAAAATTCTAAAAAATGTAAAATTTGGTTTGCAAGTACATATTCATATGGAGATCATGTTGAACGGTTCGGATCGACCTTTAGGATTTTGAAAACTCAAATATTGAGCCGTAGCACGGAGGCCCTCTATGCTACGCGTAGCATATTAGCCAGATTATATATATATATATATAGCAATAGAAACTTAATTGTAAGAAAATCATATCAATACACAAACTTCAATCATATATTCTCTCTGTTTTGTCTCAATATTTCCGCATAAGTTCAACAAAAACAGAAATGAACGCCCTATCTGTTTAGTAACATTGAATTGTTTAGGGAAACTTTATCTCTTAAAACTTTCCTTGCACAGATTATTACACTTTTTAATAAAATAGCCTTAAAAGTAATTCTTCGGAAATAATTCGATGTACAAACATAAACAAAATTAATAAAAGAATATATAAATCAGAAGATCGAAGTTACAAAAGATGCAGAGAACCTATATATCGACAAGTAATGCAATTTTTTTTTAGAATGCACATTAATTAATCGCACTGCAAATCTTCCTTATTTGTCCTGACGATCCTGTTAGCGGATTGATATCCCCCATCTTAACCATTGCAGCAGCAAAATCCGCATAAAAGGAGGATGTATCCCTACTATAGCTCGATCGCTACCATGCTATCAGTCTCACCTCCATTGAACAACACTTGGTCAGAGTGCAACAGCCCCCTTCTTTGCATCAAATTTTTGTAGTACTTGTTGTCAAGTGAGTTCGGTGTAACGGGGTCAAGCGGTGCCAAATTTGTAATTCCGACATTGTTTGAACGAGGGCAATTACGTCTTCTGTGAAGAGCAAAGCCCGGATCAATGTTGGTCTCATTGTATATACGGTCCCTAAATGTCACGCATTGAGCCTGACCGATTGTATGTGCACCTGAAAGCGCAACCATTTCCTTAGCATTGAGTCCCTTTCTAGCAAATTTAGCAATCAGCACATCCAGATTATCACTACCGAAGGGCAAATCAGCAGTAGCCAAATCTCTATTTGCGGTGGTCGAATCTCTTCTTCCCAGCTTAACCTTCCATGTCGGCCCATTCACATACTCACACTAGTGGAAAATTGCCTATTAGGAACGGTCAAAATCACCTATTAGGAACGGAAATGGGGCGATACTGACCCAGCGGTTACTGATAGTATCAGGAACGACTACAAAGTAACCGATACTAATTGGTGAGTATCAGGAACGGATTATAAAAAAACCGATACTAAATGGTGAGTATCAGGAACGGATAATATAAAAAACCGATACTAATTGGTAATAATCAGGATCGGTTTAATAAACAACCGTTACTAATGGGTGAGTATCAGGAACGGATTTAATGAAGAACCGATACTAATTGGTGAGAATTAGGAACGGATACCAATAGTCTTGTTAATTTATATTGTTGATATATGCAGGAATTAATCAGAAACAGCTATCAAATGAAAATGTAGTACTTGCACAACAGGAACAGAACCTGAAATAAAATAAGTTCTGACATGCATCTAGAGCATTAACTCTATATCAATTGGCTGTGCAAGTTTACCAATAGCTAAGGCAGCAAGTTTCAGTTTTAATATCGTGCTGATTAACTGTGATAAAAGTAAAACCAGCAAGTTTTGATAAGGCAGCAACCCTTAGTAAGGCAGTAAGTTTCAGTTTTATTGGATTTATAAAAACAACAAAATTTACCGAGTACACAAGGTGTGAGAGGTGAAACCCGTTAGCCTCAGTTCGGTACCGTGTCCGTTAGCCTCTCCCATTAACCTCCGGAATGGTGAAACCCGTTAACCCGTTCTCAGGTCGGTTGTCAGGTCGCCCGTTAACCTGGTTCTCAGGTCAGTTCGGTACAGCCCGGCCTCGGTACCGCCTCGCGCAGAACAGTGCTCAAGGTCGGTGCAGCCCTCGCCCGTTAACCCGTTAGCTCACAGCACTAGGGTTGAGAGAGAGAGTCTCGGAGAGAGGCGGAGCGGGTCGAGAGGGAGAGAAGGCAGAGCGGCCCTAGCGGAGAAATTTGAGAAGCAGAGTCCGAGAGAGAGAGTCGGCCGAGAGAGATGAATTTGAGAAGCGGGGATGAATTTCAAAATTAAAATGAACCTAGAGGAGGAACTTAGCTAATTTGAGAAAGCACCTAAAAACCAACAATCAGGAACGGTTTAAAGTTATAGCCGTTCCTGATTCGGCCAGAACAATCAAGAACGGTTTTTAATTATCAACCGATACTAAAAACCAACAATCAGGAACGGTTTTATAATTAACCGATACTAATAAACAAGAATCAGGAACGGTTTTATAATATAGCCGTTCCTGATTCCTCCAGCACTTATCAGGAACGGTTTTTAATGTACAACCGTTCCTGATAACTACAATTAAGATCCGCCTATTAATTTAACCGTTCTTGATATGTATTTAGTATCGGTTTGATGTTAATCCGACACTGATGGGCTGATACTAATTGTACTTTTTCCACTAGTGTCAGAAGAATCTCTGGCTGCAAGTGCAACGATATCTGCGCATGATACGACTTTCGGACAAACTGCTTCCACGGCCCACTTGGCAGCATCTATGACTTCCATTCCCCTTATCGAGTTGTTGTTTTGAAGAGCAGTTTGCTCGCCCGTGAACCATGGGGTGTCTTTCAGAAGCACCGATCCATCACATCCCTAATAATTCAAAACAAAAGGTACTGATTCGTTTAGATTTTAATATCAGTCAAGAGTAAGCCTGTAAGTGTTTACGTTATTATGTAATTTACTCTTAGTAGAACAGAGTTTTTTTTAATATGCTGGCACCACTTCTAAGTATTTTAGAATTTGGAACTTAAACAATATCAAATGATCAAATCAATTCCAAATGAGGTGTGTCATTGGATACACATCAGTAACGAATCCATTTATGTATTACATATTATGGTTAATTACCTGAACAAAGCAGTCATGGAAGTGAAGGCGTATGGTATGAGAGAGGCAGCCATCCGGCGTTCTTTTGCTATTGCATCTCGTATAGCACTGCGAATGATTGGAAGGGCTTGCGGACATGTATAATCATAGTAATTATAAGTCAGAGAAGCTTGACAGTACTTTAGAGAGAACGCGAATAGCATTGCAATGGCTATCCAAGTAAGTTTAAAAGAAGAGCCCATTGATAATTGTGAGAGAGAGATAGAGGAAATGATAGAAGCTAATTGAGAGCTGATCACTTCGTAACTATTTTGTAGAGAGAAGCTAATTAAGAGTTGATTTGTGGCTTTATGGTGTATCATTTGTGTATTTATAGGGTACCTTCGGCGAACAGGTCTCTGGGAAGAATGCTTCAACCATAATTATTTATTTTATTTGAACAATGTCAAGAAGGGTATATATATCGATCGATGCTGATTAAGATATGTACAAAATTCTTTGCCAGCCGTTTTGGATTGCTTCTTCCAAGTCAAACATTAATCGCCCTTTTGAGTTTTGTTATTAATAGATTAGATATACTGGGGTAGTTATAACAATTGATGGACCAAGAAAATTATATATATATTGGCACGTAGAATTCTATGGTCTGCAGCACGTGACGTAGCCATCCCTTGGCAAACAACACGTTTATAAAAAAACATTTAGGAAAATTGGAGGAAGATACATGAGATTCACGTGACTGGCTATGCTCCTTCGAATAATCATAGAAAGATACATGTATACTTGGTCCCTTGAGTAGGATGAAAATACTTTTTCTTTATTCATTAATTCAATGGTCAGTCAGCTAGTTGCCCATTTACCTCAAAAGAAAGAAAGAAGGAAAGATACATGTATACTTCATCTCGATCTATTTAGAATAATAGATGATTTATTAATTGATTTTTGTAAAAGATAATTTTTTTTTTTACGTTTGCGAATATAATTTCCTTTTTTTTCTTTTATGATAATATATAATTCTTCAAACTTGTTTGTCAATGACAATAGTATATGTGGTGTATATATTTAGTGTTGTTGTAAACATCAAGCTTTATTTGGCCAATTTGCAAAACATATAAATATTGAATTTTACAATTTTTTTGTTTGAGACGTTTGCAGGTTTAATTGCTACATCAATTTGATTGACAAGAAAAGCATCAAGACATGAATGGTGAACACAAGCATATGCTAGATGAATCATGAAGAGCAAGAATAGTTTACTTTACCATTTTAATTTTCTCATTTTTTCCATATCTAAAAATATGATAAAGTGGGTTTGAGGTTGTGCTGCCTGAGTCCAGTCGTTACAACAGTTGATCAGACGTTGTAACGGTTGAAATCAAAACTTCCGAATTACAAAAATATATTTGAAAACAAATCAAGCACAAAACAACCAGAGTCCAAACGTTGCCCACGGTTCACTTATAACGTTGGAACGGTTGTCATAAAGCACAAGAAAAAAGGCAAACCCTAATTTCTAATATTGTCTGATCTGCTCCAGCCGTTAAGATGGTTGACCAACCACCATATCAGTTGATAGATAAAACCGTGATTTTGTTTCCATTTCTGTTTTCTCTTTATATAAAGGGGGTTTGATTTGTTTCTCCTAAGACGTAGGCCTTTAGTTGCTGAACTACGTTATCATATCTTGTGTCAATTTTCACAACTCTATCTATTTACTTTATACTCAGTTTATATTTTAAGTTCTTGATTCTGCCAAGAACTATTTACTTGCACACAAGATCTATTTTTATATTTGAATATTCAACCGATAGATAATTTCAATATATTAATTTTTCATCGTGTACAAATTAAACTACAAAAATCATAAAATTGTAGTCTGGATGCATCTTTCATAAAATTTAACAAGATTAATGGCTCAAATTCAACATTTGTATTTCAAAACTTGAAATATAATTGTAAAAGTGTTAATGAGAATACTGATAGCAAATTAATTAGCTGTTATAAGTGGTCATTGTCACTGATTGCATATATAATTCAGGAAATTGATTGTTAAAATTAAAAGTTGGAAAGATAACATGTCATAAATTAAAAATTTGAAGGCCTTCCTAAAGAGGATCCTTGAACTTTACACAAAATCGGATTAGAAATTATATATACAAAAAAAAAAACCCGGAAAGAACGCTTCAGTTTAGTAACAAATAATACTGAATTGTTTCGATAAATTAATATTTATTTCTTCTAGATTTCATTGCACATAGATAATTACACTTTATAATAACATTGCCTTAAAAGCACATTTTCAGTTCTTCGGAAAGAACTCAATATACAAACATTTAAAAAATTAATAAAAGAATGTATAAATTATAAGAGATGAAGAGAACATTAATTGATCGCACTGCAAATCTTTCTTATTTGTCCTGACGATCCTATTAGCGGATTGATATCGCCCATCTTAACCATTGCAGCAGCAAAATCCGCATAAAAGGAAGATGAATCCCTACTATAGCTGGCTACCATGCTATCAGTCTCACCCCCATTGAACAACACTTGGTCAGAGTGCAACAACCCCCTTCTTTGCATCAAATTTTTGTAGTACTTATTGTCAAGTGAGTTCGGTGTCACAGGGTCAAGTGGTGCCAAGTTTGTATTTCCGGCATTGTTTGAAGAAGGGCAATTACGTCTCCTGTGAATGGCAAAGCCCGGATCGATATTGGTTTCATTGTATATACGTCCCCTAAACGTCCCGCATTGAGCCTGACCGATTGTATGTGCACCTGAGAGCGCAACCATTTCCTTAGCATTGAGTCCCTTTCTAGCAAATTTAGCAATCAGCACATCCAGGTTATCACCACCGAAGGGCAAATCAGCTGCAGCCAAATCTCTATTTGCTGTGGTTGAATCCCTTCTCCCTAGCTTAACCGTCCACGTCGGCCCATTCACATATTCAGAAGAGTCTCTGGCTGCAAGTGCAACGATATCTGCGCATGATACGACTTTCGGACAAACTGCTTCCACGGCCCACTTGGCAGCATCAATGATTTCCATTCCCCTTATCGAGTTGTTGTTTTGAAGAGCAGTTTGCTCACCCGTGAACCATCGGGTGTCTTTCAGAAGCATCGATCCATCACATCCCTGATTAATTATTCAAAGTAAAAAGGTACTAATTCGTTTAGATTTTACTCGAAAATTAACCTAATTAATATTAATTATGAGTAATTAAGCCTGTAAGCGTTTATGCTATTATATATGTTGTTTACACTGAGTTAACAGTGTTTTTTCAATATGATTGTACCACTTATACGTATTTTAGATTTCAGAACTCAAACAATATCAAATCAATTCCAAATGAGGTGTGTCATTGGATGCACATCAGTAACGAATCCATTTATGTATTACATATATTATGGTTAATTACCTGAACAAAGCAGTCATGGAAGTGAAGGCGTATGAGAGAGGCGGCCATCCGGCGTTCTTTTGCAATTGCATCTCGTATAGCACTGCGAATGATTGGAAGGGCTTGCGGACATGTATAATCATAGTAGCTTGAAGTCAGAGAAGCTTGACAGTGTTTTAGAGAGAACGCGAAGAGCATTGCAACGGCTATCCAAACAAATTTTGAAGAAGAGCCCATTGTTAATTATGATAGAAGCTAATTGAGAGCTGATCAGTTCGTAACAATTTTGTAGAGAGAAGCTAATGAAGAGTTGATTTGTGACTTTATGATGAAAAGTGTATTCATTTGTGTATTTATAGGGTAGGTTTGGGGAACAAGTCTTTGGGAAGAATGCTTCAACAATAATTATTTAGTTTAACGCTGTCAAGCAGGGAATAAGTAATACTTAATTTTATCGATCGATGCTGACATGCCAGCCGTTTGTATTACTTTATCCAAATCAAACATTTACGGCCCATTTCGCGTTCTCATTATTAGTTGATTAGATATATGATGTGCATGGCTGCTGTGCCAATTAAGGACTAAAAAAATGATATATCTTTGGTCTGCGGCACGTGCCCACCCAGTGGCAAGCAATTCGTTTGGGATTAGCTAGACAAGACTTTATCCCCAACGAAAATTAAAAGATTAGGAAAATTAAAGAGGGCATGACCGGACCAATGGTGCACAAATCACGTACGTATGCTACGGAAGGATGATTGGGACCTTAAAATAAATGAAAAAAATATACGTAGCTTTCATTTTTTGATTATTTTTTCTTAAAAAAAAAACTGAACAACAACTCAACAAATGTATATTAACACAATAAAAAAATGTGCTTTGGCGTAATACTTTATGTGTATTGAGCGATAGTTAAATGTATATTTTAAGGAGTTCAGAAAAATGAATATGGAAAATCAAGACAGCTGTCAAAATGTATACAGGCCTAGATATGAATTCAAACAGAAAAAAAAACATTTATTAATATACCAAAAAACATTACATTTACCAATATACTAAAAATATTAAATTTATAAAAACTATAAATTTATATACAACACATACCAAAAGCAATACATTACTAACATAAACAACATTTACAATTATTTTACAGTACACAAATTGCTACATGAACAATATTCTATCTAAAAAAATAAAAATCCAAGATATGAGACTTTATACATTTACATTAACAATATCTAAGAAAAAATATGGTAAAGGAGTACAAAATAAAAAATTAGAAAGAATTTTTTTTTTTTATCAGAAACTTTAACTCAAGTTTTGAGATTCTTCCCTTTATTTTTTGCTCTTGAAAAACACAATATGCGTTAAGAGAGTTATCTAAAATTAGTTATCTCATTCAAGCAATCTTCTTGTTTGGAAATTCTAAAATAACTATATGAAATTATATACATGTAATTGATTCCAAAACCTTCTTAATTCTATGTTATTTTACAACTTGTTTAAAATTTTTTTGTATCAATTTCTAATTCATGTCCTTCCCTTTATTTTCTTTATTCTAAAAAACACAATATGCATTTAGGGAGTTATCTAAAATTAGTTATATCATTCAAGCAATCTTTTTGTTTTGAAATTCTAAATTAACTATCTGAAATTATATACATGTTAGTTAGATTCCAAAACCTTCTTAGTTCTACGTTATTTTACAACATGTGGTTTTTTTTTTGTGTCAATTTCTAATTCATGTCCCACATGGATAAATAAATTATCAAACTGATCGGCGTTGAAGAAGAGGAGGATGACCATATGTGGGGTTTGACCCATCTTTCTTTCCCGACTTGAGTTGATATTTAATCCCTTTCGCGTAAAGAGATTAAACCACAACTCAGGCCATATAAAAAAAGACAGTCAAACTCCTCATGTGGACATCCACCTCTTCTTCAATGTGATCAGTTCGATAACTCTCAATCCATGAGAGAGAAGGAATGATAATTAGCCAACATAAAAATTAAAACATATTGTAAATGTCTCTTATCTCACCATTTGTTATTTCCTATTTTTATAGGGTTATATTTGTAAATTTTCTTTTATACACCTTTTGTACTCAAACTTTGTAGAAAGAGAATACACAAAAAAATTGTCTCTTGTCGTTGTTGCTCTCTTCTCTAAGACCCTCTGTGTCGCCAATTTCGTATAATAACCGAGCATCTTTAATTATATGTACACATAGGGTTAAAACTGGGGATTCTCTTTTAATTTACCGTACGTGTGTGATTGTTGAATCTCATTTTCACACGCACAAGTACTTACTTTACACATTGTTTTTATGAAAATTTCTCGTATTTATGTATGATGTGCCGATTATAATTAACTTTCTTTGTATGATGTTTACTTTAATAGAAGCACTGCAAAAAAAAATAATCTTACTAATTTTGGATTCCGAGCCAAGCTTGAAACGTCTTCCATGGGATCGAAATTAACAATTGTATATTACAAACTATAATTAGTATTCAAATTTATTATATTTAAAAATATATAGAAGGCTTCGTAAGTTAAAAGTTTTTGCATAAAATATAAGAGAGGGTTCCAATATCACAAGATTTTCATGACACAAAATGAGATTATGTACCTCATTTTTTTTCATTTCTATTTTAATTTTTTTTTAAACCTTAGCAGAGACTGCAAAGTTGTGAGAGGAATCGAACTCTCGATCTTTTAAGTAAACAGCAATTCTAAGACTTTTCTGCTAGTCAACTGTGCTACCTCCCCTTTCTCCTATTTCAAAATTTTAAACCCAAACAATTTGGTTTCATGAGAAATGCACTCACGTAAACTTTTTATATTTTTAGGGTTCATTATTTTTGTTTGATCAAATGGCTGAAAAATTGACGTATCTAGTTAATTACTACAATAGATTATTCTAATTAATGTATTTATTTTTCATCCACTTGATGTAGCAAGACACAAATTTAAAATATCATCCAATTTTATCTAGACGCATCTCTCATAAAATTAATTTTAAGAAGATTTATGGCTCAAATTCAACATTTGTATTACAAATAGCACATTAATTAGCTGTTAAGGAGTCACTATCACTGATTGTGTATAGTTCAGGAAATTGATTTTCAAAAATTAAAAGTTGGAAAGATAACTTGTCATAAATTTAAAATTTGAAGGCTCTATAAATATTACCCTAAAAAGGATTATTGAACTTCACACCAAATCGTATAAGAAACTTTACGAACCAAAATATTATAATAATTAATAAGAAAACAGAAAAGAACGCCTATCTGTTTAGTAACATATATTGAATTGTTTAGAGAAACATTTAACTCTTCTAGATTTCCTTGCACAGATTATTACACCTTTTAATAAAATAGCCTTAAAAGTACTTCTTTGGAAAGAATTGAATGTAAAAACATACAAAATAATAATAAAAGAATGTATAAATCAGAAGATAATTAATAATTACAAAAGATCGATGAAGAGAACCTGTATATATATATCAACAAGTAATGCAAAAATTGTTTTAGTATGCACATTAATTGATCGCATTGCAAATCTTTCTTATTTGTCCTGATGATCCTGTTAGCGGATTGATATATATTCCCCATCTTAACCATTGCAACAGCAAAATCCACATAAAAGGACGATGGATCCCAACTATAGCTCGCTACCATGCCATCAGTCTAATGGTTTATTTTATATTATTTTATTATAATTTCTATAAATTAAAAATTCCGAAAAAAATATATATATTGGTAAAATTCTTTGGTCTGTGGCACGTCTCCACCCCGGGGTAAGCAACTTGTTTTGGGATTAGACAAGACTTTATCCACACGGGAAAAAAAATCTAATTAGGTCTAATTAGGTAAATAATAAGAATTAGGTGAATTGAAGACTGCTTCAGCGGTCCAAGGTGCAGAAATCACGTATATATAGAAGAAATTGAAATGTCTATTTGGAAAAATTGAATAATGTATTGTAAACGTTGTTGTGAGCATTTCTTTTTTATATTTAAGAGTATAGAGGTGGTCAGCACTAGATAATTGTGCAAGTCAAATGTAGAGATGATATACCATCAATTTTGTTTCATATATAGTAAACAAACAACATTAAATAATAAAAAGGATGATATATTGATAACAACAACAATAATAATAGGGGCAATTTCATGTATCCCCTCAAAAACTTCAATATTACGTATTTCCCCCTCTAAAATTTGAAATTACATATTTCCCCTTCTAAACTTTTCAAACTCACAAATTTACCCATTTAATCAATAAAATATATTTAATATATTTAAAAATACTTAAATAATATTATTTCGGATTCTAAATTTTTTTTAGACCATTATACCCCTTCCTCCTTCCAATCTCGTTCTTTCTCTTCAATTCTTGTGCGTCTCACACCGTCCCCACCTATGGATCAGAGCAATGCGGCGAGCTCCAGCTGCATCAGGCTGCCGCACCATCCATGTCGAATCGACGAAAGATGTCACGCAGCTGCTTCAATCCATAGGTGGGGACGGTGTGAGACGCTCATGAATTGAAGAGAAATAACGAGATTGGAAGGAGGAAGGGGTATAATGGTCTGAAAAAAAATTAGAATCCGAAATAATATTCTTTAAGTATTTTTAAATATATTAAATATATTTTATTGATTAAATGGGTAAATTTGTGAGTTTGAAAAGTTTAGAAGGGGAAATATGTAATTTCAAATTTTAGAGGGGGAAATACGTAATATTGAAGTTTTTGAGGGGGATATATGAAATTCCCCCATAATAATAATAATAATCATGATAATACTATAATTATTAGAAGAGGAGGAATCCACTTATAACATTTGTAAGCTACAATATTTTACAACAATTCAGTTTTGTGATTTTAAAAGTCCAAACAGTCAATCCAAACCGTTCAACATGATATCTATATTAAAATGTGCTTAGAGATAAAATTTTATATTTTTTTGAATTTTTTTACTATTTATTAAGTATTTTACAAAACTGTTATTTTTCAGTGGTCCAGAATTGTCTAAAAACAACAGTTTTGTAAAATACTTAATAAATAGTAAAAAAATTCGAATAAATGTAAAATTTTATCTCCAAGCACATTTTAATATAGATATATTGAACGGTTTAGATCGACTGTTTGAACTTTTAAAATCACAAAATCAAATTATTGTAAGATGTTGTAACTTACAAATATTGTAATTGAATCCCTCCTCTTATTACAATTATAATTATCAAGTTAATATATTGTTTTTTGAGAAGAGAACGAAGGTCAAGCCCTCCTTTAATTGATAATAGTTGTTCTTACATGAGTTATGCAAAAACAGTGGTTAATGTAAAACAATTGGACTCAAATAAGCTTGAGTCCGAAATTAAAAATCAGTAAATTTAACTAAGAGAACAAAATGCGGGATTGGAATGATTGAGAATTCTTGCTGCTCTCCAGTGTCGACTTACCTCTGTACTTCCCACGTACTACTGGTGTATACCCACTGCTGCCTGATCGTTCCAGTCAGGTTCTCAATAGTGATTATTGCGTGATTGCGGAGAAACTAAAAAAAGCTATCACGAATAGCGTAGTTATAGCGGAAACTATCGTACATAGCGTTTTTTTTCTTTGCAAAAATTATATTCTATATTCCTGTCATTTATCAACATTATCAACATTGAGAAATTGGGATAACAATCAAATGACAACTAATCTAAGTCTATATTTTTTTCAATCATGCAAATAAGAAAAAATAAAGGATCTACAAAGATACATTCTTTAATAGTTCATATGTCATAGTATTACAAATTATAATAGACGAAGAGCAATTAATTTTACAAGTGAAATGAAGTCAGTACCTATTTGACCATTTTACATATTATAATAATCAAAATCATCTTTCTATTTAAAAACAAAGGGCAATAATTTTACAAGTGAATACTAGACGAAGAGCAAGCAAAATGAAATAATTAATATTTGAATATTTTCCGATATAGAAGGAGAGACTAAATCACAACTAGGAACAAAAACACATACTTCAGTTTAGCATACCTGGCATAGCGGATGATAACGTCAGAAAATGTACTATTTTTCCCTATCATTTGACCTCAATTATTGTTTAATATCTAGTTATAAAAGTCTAGTTTAGGTCGAATCAGATTAATTTTGTCATTTTCACTTGGTTTTGTAGAATTGCAAATTTCTAGTGTTTTTAGGGCTAAAACAGTCATAAAACGAGGCATTCTGGACAACATGTCCACTTTGTGCTAATCGGTCACGAACCGCATGCACTTTGCAGCCAACAACCGAACATAATACAAGCTGCAGGAGAAAATTGCTAAGTACTGGAAGCCTATGTGGTTCATCCTGAAAGCGCATGTTATTCA
Source organism: Carex kokanica (assembly GCA_025461125.1). Classification (NCBI taxonomy): domain Eukaryota; kingdom Viridiplantae; phylum Streptophyta; class Magnoliopsida; order Poales; family Cyperaceae; genus Carex; species Carex kokanica. The sequence continues at coordinate 152,700 of JAJGRX010001456.1, forward strand.
ATGCCCAACCGCACAAATAACTGCTGCAAATAGCAGTTACAGTAGATTCTGATTTAACTTGACAACCAAACTCCACTACGGCCCCACTAACACTCTGGAAGAATCAGAAATCTTTTCATCCCTACAGGACCTATGAAGCCTATAAATATATAAGATCTAAGGTTTCTTAGTATCAATCAAGTTATACACAAATTCCATTAATGTGGCTGATCATAGCGCCTTAAATTCGCACACAGAATTTATATTTGCGCACATAGAGATGGCTGGGAGAGAATAACCAAGGATAATCTCTTTTATATCTAGAGAACACTATCGGTTGAATTAATGTAGCTGTGGGTGTTTAGTTGACCTAGGTTTCAATTATTTACCAGTGCTGCCACTCAAAAAAGCGCTATCGGTTCAGTAAAGATAGTAGTTGGTGTTGTCAATCCAACACAGTTGGCTCGTAATTACCCACCGATGGTAAAGATCATCCCCTCAATTCCATCGGTCCGTGGAGCCCAACCGATGTCGAAGAGTCACTCAATACCAACTATAGTTAAAATTTAACTTATGACAAAAGAGGACCCATCAACGCTATCGGTGGATTAGACGCGAACAGTTAGTGAAAAGTTGCAAAGTATTCTGCCAATATTTTAAAAAAAAAAGTTGCAAAGTAATTACAGTGTTGTCCTGAATGCAAACACTATTTCTGCCTTAGGCCATCCGATGATGAAGGTTCGATGGTAAATGTGTTTTTTCAGAAAAGATTCTTGTGTTGGATTTTGTTGAAGAGTAAACAGAGGAAGAAGGATTGACACAAATAATTCGACTTTTCCTTCTTAATTAATTCGATTACAACATGCTGAATTTATAGCTAAACATTAATCTAAATAAGGAATCCACTACATGCTATTTTCTGCCTAGTGTAAATAAGGAAACCACATTCTCCACTAACTCAACTAAATATAGAAATACTAACTCTAGAACACATGACAAATACAGACTTCTAATTTTGGAGAAATTCTAACCCACTAACTTCGGCAGCCATCTTAATTAGGTGTGTTAATTTTGAATCAACTTTTAACACTCCCCCTTGATTCAAAATAGGTTACTCCAAGCTTCAACATCTTCTTCTTCTTCTGAGTCATCATTCTAGATCTTCGTATCCCAATTGTCATCCTCCCATGTCGGTTTCACCTCTTCTATCTGCTCCTTAGCCTCTTCGATATCAGCTACCTGAAATTGTGACTCGGCTGATTCATCATCCACCGTGGATTCTTCCACATCATTATCAGCCTCCATGACCTCCTCTATGACCTCCTTTTCAACCATCTTGGGCTTTTGCTTCTTTGTCTCATATTTCGGCCTCTCTTGAACCTCAGTTGTACCAGAACTTGTACTGCCCAAACCCTCAGCACTTTGTGCAAGGAACTGCCGTCTCATAGCTTCCAATTTTCTCTGCTCCTCCTTTTTTTTCCCAGTTAGAAGCTTGCCCTCTAGCATCTTCTTCAATTGCTTCTCCTTTTCTTTCTCCTTCTTTCTTGTCTTTGCCTCCTCAGCTGGCAATGCACCATATACCATTTCTTGCACTGACACATTGGTCTTCTTTACTTTCTTCTTAGACTCCAACTTGGTCTCGGTTTCCATCTGCACATGCTTCTCATCAGATTCTGGGACGCCATTTTTACTCCCAGGAGCAGCAGCACCAGCATCTGCTTCTGATTTCGAATCCTGCATGTTAACATCTGCTCCAGCTGTGGCCTCTTTGGGTACTTCATTTAAGTTTGTGGTGGAAACAGGAACTTCAGTTTCCTCCTCTGTGATTGTTGGCTCTTGCTCAGGATTGACTTCTACAATATTTAGTCTCATCAAGGAAAGTCCCTTTTCTTCTTTCTCTGCCTCCATCTGTACAGGCTGGTCTAAACATGATTCTGCTATCCTCAGCACTTGTGTATCAGTAATGGTAACCAGATCCCCATCAGAATCCTTGTACTTGATCAGCACAGATTTTAATGAAGGAAACCTCTTCGTCACAATATCTCTCAACACCTTGAAACTACATTTTTCTGGCATCTGAGCTAGCCGTATATCATGGTTGTACACCAGCTTCAACGGCCTTTGACGAATGAGCCCTACATTCTCCACCTTGAGGGCTTTTTCATCAAACAAAAAATTTCCACTCACCATGATTTTGCCACTTTCTGGACTGCTGCCACCATTTTCTTTTATGTGCACTCCTACTATGCCCTTACTGCTTGCCTCAATCTTGCTTTCGGTGTATGCCATGAAGAGTGACGGTTGCTCATTTTCTTCTACAACATAGCTTGCTTGATTTTCCTCCCTTTGCTTCTTGTAGCACTCGGATTGGTAGTGCCCAAACTTATTGCAGTAGTAGCATTGGATGTTTTTCTTGGCTTCATAGCACTCAGATTGATAGTGCCCAAACTTGTTGCAATAATAGCACTGGATGTCCTTCTTGGATTCCTCATATGATTGACTATTTTCGGTAGTGTTGCTTCTGCCTCTTCCTCTTCCTCTTCCTCTACTTGAGTTGCCTTTGGTGAGGAACGCCTTAGAATCGTCCTTCTCTTCAGATCTGAGAAGTCGAACTTCATGGGCTTGCAGCGAACCCATCAACTCGTCGAAAGAGTATGTGGACAGATCCTTGGACTCTTCGATTACTGCCACGACATGGTCAAATTTTGCTGTAAGGCTGCGGAGTACCTTCATAACCACGATCTTTTCTGTGAGATCCTTGCCACAACTCTTGATTTGGTTGATGGTGGATGTGACTCTTGTGAGAAACGCTTGAACAGATTCGCCTTGATTCATGTTCAACGTCTCGAACTCTCTTCTCAAGCCTTGTAGCCTTATCTCGAGAACTTTAGAATTTCCCCGAAAGGCGGTTTTCAGGGTTGTCCATGCCTCCTTTGCCGATGTCGCTGCTGCGATTTTTGTGAACACCGTGTCAACAACAGCTTGTTGAATGAAGAACAGCGCCTTCGCATCGCGCTTCGCTGTTTCTGTTGGTGTGGGATCAGTGGCCGGTGCTCCCGTCTCCACCAATTCCCATAGACCTTGCGACTTGAGCAAAGTTCGTATCTTGATGCTCCAGAACTCATAGTTATCTCCCTTGAACAGCGGAATCGAGGGATTCGAAACGCTCATGTTCTCTGCCATGGTCAGATCTGCCTTGATCTCTCACCTTTGGCTCTGATACCAATTTGTTGGATTTTGTTGAAGAGTAAACAGAGGAAGAAGGATTGACACAAATAATTCGACTTTTCCTTCTTAATTAATTCGATTACAACATGCTGAATTTATAGCTAAACATTAATCTAAATAAGGAATCCACTAACCCTACTACATGCTATTTTCTGCCTAGTGTAAATAAGGAAACCACATTCTCCACTAACTCAACTAAATATAGAAATACTAACTCTAGAACACATGACAAATACAGACTTCTAATTTTGGAGAAATTCTAACCCACTAACTTCGGCAGCCATCTTAATTAGGTGTGTTAATTTTGAATCAACTTTTAACATCTTGAACTGTTACACGTCCAAATATTATAAGAAACTATAAGAACCAAAAAAAATAAAAAGAGGAAAGGAGTGCTTCATCGGTATAGTTTGTTAGTAACACTAAAAAAATTTGAGAAACATTTTATTTCTTCTAGATTTCCTTTCACATATAATAACGTTGCCTTATAAAAGTACTTCTTTGCAAAAAAATAAATAAAAAATAAACAATGTATAAAGTACAGAAATTATAAGAGATAAGGAGAACATATCAACAAGTGATACAAAAGTAAATTTTAATTAGAATGCATATTAATTTATCGCACTGCAAATCTTTCTTATTTGTCCTGACGATCCTGTTAGCGGATTAATATTCCCCATCTTAACCATTGCAGCAGCAAAATCTGCATAAAAGGAGGATGGATCCCTACTATAGCTCGCTACCATGCCATCAGTCTCACCTCCATTGAACAACACTTGGTCAGAGTGCAACAACCCCCTTCTTTGCATCAGGTTTTTGTAGTACTTATTATCAAGTGAGTTCGGTGTCACAGGGTCAAGTGGTGCCAAGTTTGTATTTCCGGCATTGTTTGAAGAAGGGCAATTACGTCTCCTGTGAATGCACTAGTGGAAAAATGCACATCAGCATCGGCCTATTAGGATCGGACTTTTCAAAATTCGATACTGATCTATATCTGAATCGGACTTTATAAACAACTGATCTTAAAAAAGATAATCAGAATCGGTTAAATATTAACAACCGCTCTTAAAAGTGCTGGCCATATCAGAATCGGTTCTTTACAAAAAACCGATTCTGATTATCTACTTATTAGCATCGGTTAAATTAAATAACCGATTCTAAATACTATTAGCATCGGTTATTTAATTAACCGACTCTGATTTATGTGTTTTAGAATCGGGTTATTATTTAACCGACTCTTTCATAGGTAGCCTATTTCTCTTTCATAGATAGCACTCCCCTTTTCGATAGTTTAGTGAACAAGCAGGGTAGATCGATTCTTATTCAAAATTCGATCTTCTTCAAAATTTTCGATCTTCTTCAAAATTTTCAAAACTCAGCACTCTCTCTCCGTGGCTCACTCTCTTTCTCTCGGGTTCTGTCTTCGCCGTTCAGTAGGTTGAGGCGAGGGTTCCGACTCTCCGGAGGTGAGGTGAGGCGGCCGTGAGGTGAGGCGCGGTGAGGCAGCCGTGAGGTGAGGCGCGGTGAGGCAGCCGTGAGGTGTTGGGTGAGGCGGCCGTGAGGTGAGGCGCGGTGAGGCAGCCGTGAGGTGTTGGGTGAGGCGGCCGTGAGGCGGCCGTGAGGCGAGGCAAATAGGTGCGGTTAGGTGAGGCGATGCAGCCACCAGCATTTCCGATGCGACCTGCTCCAACTGTTCTGGGACAGGTTCTTTAGGAAGTTTTGGATTCAAAAAATACTGTACATCCCAAAGGTACATTGTAAGCATTAATCATATTAGGAAAGAAAACTAACTGAGAAAATCAAAGACAATTCGGGCTCTGTTCCCATTTAAAAGTCAAATTAAGGCTTAATTGCAACGACATTTAGACATGGGGCTTGCGTTTGCAATAGGTGCAAACAGTGGTACAATAGTTAATCAGACCCAGTATTGTAATCCTATGAAATACCCTAGATAGGAACCTCAAGGTAACTGGATTGCATTGATCCAGCAACAGAATATATAATATACCCAACTGGCATAAAAAACTAATTACTAATTCAAAGTCATACCTTCTATTTGTCATGATTTACTGCGCATATTGGATGCTCTCAGGCTAGACAGCACCTTGTCAGACAAATATCAACTGAGGCTGAAGATAGCAAAGAGAGGCTTAATCATATTTTGCACCTTGATCTGCCGACACAGAAAGCACGCTGACAAGTGTGTAGTTTCTATATGTATTCTTTTAGTTTTTTTTTTTATATTAATTGAATTTGGAAAGTTTCTTCTAAATCCTATATTTTTATATCCCTGTAGAATATTAATGCAAATTTACCCATCAAAATCTGTCGGTTTGCGATTTGCGAAGCGATCAACATACTTGCAAAGCTAGGTTAAAAAATGGGTTTATAATTACCAGAAAATGCAGAGCTGATCCTGCTACATACTTTTTTTGTTTTACTTTTTACATAAATTCAAATTTATCTTATTTCGGTACTGGTTCTGACACAGCATTAGTACTGTTTTCTGACACAGCATCAGCATCAGGGGTGGTGGTTCAAGCCTTGGTTCTACCAACATGCTCAGTCTGCTCTAAAGAAAGGTAATTTTTACTGACCTGATGGTAATGAAGTTTTGATAGACTTGCCAGATTTGATAATCTGATCAAAGAGCTTAAACCTATTCTATTAGTTGTTAATACATGCTGATAGCTTGATTTCTGAAAATTAGTTGTTAATGCATGCTGATAGCTTGATTTCTGAAAATTTTGTTAGCAAGCCAAAAAAAGTGAATAAAAAGAAGAAGAAAATAGTAGAAAAATATGCAGTTTTTGTATTTTTCAGGACCAACTTTGAAAATGGCTAGAAAATAGTAGAAAAATTCAAATGATGCAAAGTTTGGCTCTAAACCATTTGTTTTTCTGTCCTTTATTTAATTGTGTAACTAAACTTTTGATTTGAGCTTTGGATCAGTCTGCACTGACTGATCTGTTACAAAGGGTCATGTGAAGCATATGGTACTTTGTTTGGATTTGAAGAAGTGAACTTTAGACAGCCACCATTTCTCACTGGATTACTCAAATTGAGTAATTCTTTTTTTGTTTTACTCATATGAGAGTGCTCTACTTTCTGGTAAAATTTCATGAAATTTGAGGCTTCCTAGCTGTACCAGAAAGGGGTCTAAACACAGGGGTAAGCTGGGAACTGTGCTGGTATTTTGCTGGTTTTTTTCATTTTTCAAAGGCTGAATCTTTAGAAAATCATAGAAAATGCATAGAAAATGCTATGAATGTAAAATTTGGGTCTAAGTTGTGTGTTTTTGAGTCCTCTCTCTAACTGTATCCTTTATTTACCATATTACCCTTTTATCAGTAGGTTCTGTGCAGATTTTGGATTGTGGTTTTGTGGACTGTTTTCTGGTAAATGGAGCAGCAAAGGTGATGCAATCTATGACTCTATGAATTTTCATGATTTTACAAATTTTCATGAAATATTTGATATAGTTGTAAATTAGTGTACAAATGCTAGTTAGATGATTCTATGTAATTGTGATATTTTGATAATTCATTGTTATTATTTTGTCAAGTGACATGGCTGATGTAGTTTGATTAATTGTTGGAATTGTGATTGTTGAATATTATTTTGATAATTCTTTTGTTTGTGATTATGGCATATTAATTATTGACCAGCTTAAAAAAAAAAAAAAAAAAAAAAAAAAAAAAAAAGAAAATATTGTCGGTTATCTACAGTAACCGATGCTAAAAGTGTGAATTAGCATCGGCTATTTGTAAATAACCGATGCTAAAAGTATTTATAGCATCGGTTATTTATAAATAGCAGATGCTAATTCACACTTTTAGCATCGGTTACTGTAGATAACCGATGCTAATTCACACTTTTAGCATCGCCTGTTCAACCGACCCAGATTAGTACCGCATTTGCGACGCCTGGGTCAGCGTCGCCTCGGGGTCCGATGCTAATGTGCGTATATAACCGACCCTGATGTGTGTTTTTCCACTAGTGATGGCAAAGCCCGGATCGATATTGGTTTCATTGTATATACATCCCCTAAACGTCCCGCATTGAGCCTGACCGATTGTATGTGCACCTGAGAGCGCAACCATTTCCTTAGCATTGAGTCCCTTTCTAGCAAATTTAGCAATCAGCACATCCAGGTTATCACCACCGAAGGGCAACTCAGCAGCAGCCAAATCTCTATTTGCTGTGGTTGAATCCCTTCTCCCCAGCTTAACTGTCCACGTCGGCCCATTCACATACTCAGAAGAGTCTCTGGCTGCAAGTGCAACGATATCTGCGCATGATACGACTTTCGGACAAACTGCTTCCACGGCCCACTTGGCAGCATCAATGATTTCCATTCCCCTTATCGAGTTGTTGTTTTGAAGAGCAGTTTGCTCGCCCGTGAACCATCGGGTGTCTTTCAGAAGTACCGATCCATCACATCCCTAATAATTCAAAATAAAAGGTACTAATTCCTTTAGATTTTACTCCAAAATTAACCTAATTATATTAATCATGAGTAAGCCCCTGTAAGTATTTATGTTATTGTATATGTAGTTTACTCTGAGTAGAACAGTGTTTTTTTATATATGCTTGTACCACTTCTTCTACGTATTTTAGATTTCAGAACTTAAAAAATACAAGATCAATTCCAAATGAGGTGTGTCATTGGATGGACATCAGTAACGAATTAATTTATGTATTACATATTATTGTTAATTACCTGAACAAAGCAATCATGGAAGTGAAGGCGTATGAGAGAGGCAGCCATTCGGCGCTCTTTCGCAATAGCAATTCGTATGGCTGAGCGAATGATTGGAATGGCTTGTGGACATGTATAATCATAGTAGTTTGGAGTCAGAGAAGCTTGACAGTGCTTTAAAGAGAACGCGAAGAGCATTGCAATTGCCATCAAAGCAAGTTTTGAAGAAGAGCCCATTGTTAATTATGAGAGAGAGCGTGATAGAAACTAATTGGGAGCTGATCAGTCTGTAACTACTTTGTAGAGAGAAGCTAATTAAGAGTTGATTTGTGGCTTTATGGTGTATCATTTGTGTATTTATAGGGTACGTACCTTCGGCGAACAGGTCTCTGGGAAGAATGCTTCAAACATAATTATTTATTTTATTTGAACACTATAAGTACGGTATCGATCGATGTTAATTAATTAAGATATGTACAAAAGTCTTTACCAGCCGTTTGGATTACTTCTTCCTAGTCAAACATTCATCGCCTTTTTGAGCTTTGTTATTAATAGATTAGATATACTGGGGTAGTTATACCATTTAATTAATTGACCAAGAAAATGATATATTGGTACGTAGAATTCTATGGTCTGCAGCACGTGACATAGCCAAGTACCCTTGGCAAATAACTCGTTTATAAAAAAGAATTAATTAGGAAAATTAGAGGTTGCTTCACCGGACCATTAACGATCTTTCGTAATAAAGGAGCTCTAAATACATGAGATTGAAGTTACTGGCTATGCTCCTTTGAGTAAAGATACATGTATACTTGGTCCTTTTTATAGGATGAAAAAACTTTCTTAATTTATTCATTAATACAACCTTAAAAATAAACAAAGAAAGAAAGATACATGTATACTTCATCTCTATTTAGAATAATAGATGATTTATTAATTGATTTTTGTGTAGGATAAAATTTTATTGACGTTTGCAAAAAAAAATCCATTTTTTTAATGATAATAATTTCTTCAAACTTATTTATCAATGACAATAGTATATATATGGTGTATATATTTACATCTACTTAAAATCAAATATGTTAATACTACTACAATAAGACTAATTATACACGACAAATCATACAAAGATCAGAAAAATTTCTATCTAAAACAGTGTGTTAAGGGAGAAGGTGTGTGCGCAAAAATGAGTTCAACCATATACACACACGGTCAATAGAACAAAACTCGTGTACAAAAGACATGCATTTATACACACTTGTTTATATCTATAACATTGATACACACTTGTTTATATCTATAACATTGATGCATTTATACACACTGATGTTACATAATTTTAACTTTTTAACGTACAAAGTCAAAACGTATTTTGATAGCATAAGATACGACACAATTAACTATCACTCAATTCACACATAATCAGTATTACACTAATGCACACTTTGATTACTATATCAATACACAATTACTTAGCTTTTAAAAAAATTATCATATTTTTTATTATTTGAAGGTCCCAATCATCCTTCCGTACCATACGTACGTACGTGATTTCTGCACCATTGGTCCGGTCAAGCAGCCTTCAATTTTCCTAAATCTTTTCGGTTTATCTTAATTACATCTTTTTCCAGTGTAGATAAAAGTCTTGTCTAATCCCAAAATTAACGAGTTGCTTGCCACCTATGTTGCATGGATACGGGTATGGGTATCGTATCGGATACGATACGGATACGGCGATACGTCAATTTTTAAAAATCAAGGATACGATACGCCTATTATATATATTATTAAAACACTTGTATACATTAAATATAATTTTGGAGTCCAAGTATTAAATATCAAAAATTATGGATACAATATAATAACCTAGGTATACATTAAATATAAGAGTTACTAAATTCTAACAACAAATGTGAACTAGTGTAGTGGTCAAGAGGCATGCTATTTACTCCACAGGACCCGGGTTTCGATTCCCGCTAGCGTAAGAAAATTGATTTTTGGTAGGTGGTCCACGCGCGGTCCATGGGCTGGAGAGCTGCTCTGGTGTATGCCCGGTGTGTGCGTGGGCTGGAGAGCTGCTCACTGGTGTCTGCAGAACGCGTCAGACACTTATCAGAGCCGTATCCAGTCTGTCAGATCCGTATCCAGACGAGTAAAAGCCGTATCTAAGACCGTATCCGGTGGTATAGGATACGCCACGTAAGCCGATACGCCAGCTGGCGTATCGGATACGTATCGGGGCCGTATCGGTATTCGATACACACCCGATACGGGTACGGAGCCCAAAATAGAGTATCCGGGTAACATAGCTTGCCACTGTGTGGGCACGTGCCCCGGCCAGACCAAAGAATTCTACCAATATATCATTTTCTAGGTCCTTATATAATTGGTACAATTGCCACATCATATCTAGAGTAGAACTAGTTAGAGTGTTCTTAAGTTTATCAAGCTTCCTTGTGAATTTAATTCTAAAATCTATCAGATTGATTTTAAATGACGAATCGGAACGTTGAAACTCATCTAGACTTTATTAGTGATGTATCAACATGTAAAAATTTAAAATTTTATAATAAATTTAGTATAAAGTCAAGCGGTCAAAATTAAAAGGTTTATAAATTAATTTAATGTATTCATTTTTTTTAATGTTTTTGTACCACTTGACTCTATACAAAATTAATTCAAAAATTTAAAATTTTCGCATGTAGACGCATCACTCTTAAGGTAGACGGCTTTCAACAGTTCAAAATCTTTCATTTGAAATCAATCCGATAAGTTTTAGAGTTGAGTTCACAAAAGGCTTGATGAACTCAGGAACACCCTAGTTCTACTCTCATATCTAATATATCAACTAATGATCACGCAAAAAGGACCATGAATGCTTGACTTGGAAGAAGTAATTAATCAGTATCAATAAAAGTATTAATTAATTAGGTTGACAGTGTTAAAAGAAAGAATAATTGTTTAACCATTCTTCCCAAAGACCTGTTAAAACAAAGGTACCCTATAAATACACAAATGAACACTGCTCATCATAAAGCCACAAATCAACTTAGCTTCTCTCTAAAAATAGTTACGGATTTAAAGCCAGAAATCAATTCTTAATTAGCTTCTCTCCAAAAAAAAAAATTACGAACTGATCAGCTCGCAATTAGCTTTTCCATCACTCTTAATTTCTCCATCATAATTAACAATGGGCTCTTCTTGTAAACTCGCTTATGTAGCCGTTGCAATGCTCTTCGTGTTCTCTCTAAAGCACTGTCAAGCTTCTCTGACTCCAAACTACTATGATTATACATGTCCACAAGCCCTTCCAATCATTCGCACAGCCATACGAATTGCTATTGCAAAAGAGCGCCGAATGGCTGCCTCTCTCATACGCCTTCACTTCCATGACTGCTTTGTTCAGGTAATTAACCATAATATGTAATAGAGAAACGGTTCGTGACTGATGTACATGTGCATCGAATGGCCCACCTCATTTGGAATTGAGTTCATAATTTTTAAGTTCAGATAATTAACAATGCATAATATGTAAAAGATAAAGGGTTTCGTTACTGATGAGCATCGATCCATCCAAGGACACACTACATTTGGAATTGATTTGGGTTTTTTTTTTAATTGTAAAATATAAAATACGTAGAAGTGGTACAAGCATATTAAATAAACATAGCTCTACTAAGAATAAACTACATAATAACATTAACGTTACTCATGTGATTAATATTAATTAGGTTAATTTTGGAGTAAAATCTAAAGGAATTCGCACTTTTTTTACTTTGAATAATTAATCATGGATCGGTGCTTCTGAAAGACACCCCATGGTTCACGGGCAAGCAAACTGCTCTTCAAAACAACAACTCGATAAGGGGATTGGAAGTCATAGATGCTGCCAAGTGGGCCGTGGAAGCAGTTTGTCCGAAAGTCGTATCATGCACAGATATCGTTGCACTTGCAGCCAGAGACTCTTCTGAGTATGTGAATGGGCCGACATGGAAGGTTAAGCTGGGAAGAAGAGATTCGACCACCGCAAATAGAGATTTGGCTGCTGCTGATTTGCCCTTCGGTGGTGATAATCTGGATGTGCTGATTGCTAAATTTGCTAGAAAGGGACTCAATGCAAAGGAAATGGTTGCGCTCTCAGGTGTACATACCATCGGTCAGGCTCAATGCGTGACATTTAGGGACCGTATATACAATGAGACCAACATCGATCCGGGCTTCGCTCTTCAAAGGAGACGTAATTGCCCTTCAAACAATGCCGGAATTACAAATTTGGCACCACTTGACCCTGTTACACCAAACTCATTTGACAACAAGTACTACAAAAATTTGATGCAAAGAAGGGGGTTGTTGCACTCTGACCAAGTGTTGTTCAATGGGGGTGAGACTGATGGCATGGTAGCGAGCTATAGTAGAGATTCATCCTCTTTTTATAAGGATTTTGCTGCTGCCATGGTTAAGATGGGGGATATCAATCCGCTAACAGGCTTCTCAGGACAAATAAGAAAGATTTGTAGTGCGATCAATTAATTAATTAATGTGCACAATTCTGAAACTATTTTTGCATCACTTGTTATAGGTTCTCTTCATCTCTTGTAATTTCTATCTTCTGATCATTCTTTTATTAATTTTTTTAATGTTTGTATATTGAATTCTTTAAAAAAAGTACTTTTTTTGCATCACTTGTTGATATATAGCCTCTCCTCATCTCTTGTAATTTCTTTCTTCTTTATTTAACTTATTTAACTTTTTTTGTAAAGAAATACTTTAAGCACTACATAAAGCTTGATTGTACCCGTTTAAAGGAGGTGGGGGTTTTGTCCAAACAGCTTTGGACAAAGTCTCATCCAAAGCTGGACCTAAACCGTCCGATTTGCATCAAATTTGTACAAACATTTAGATTCAATTAGTCATTTAAATTTATTAAGTTCTAAATATGTTTGCACAAATCTCAATGCAAATCAGATGTTTAAGCTTGGCATTGGATGAGACTTTGTCCAAAGCCCTTTGGACAAAACCCAATCCCGTTTAAAGGTGGGTTGGTACACAGTTTTGCAACTGTATCTGCCTGTAGTAGGAGTGTCAATGGATACGATACGGGTAGGGTGGAAGTATTTTCATACCCATACCCACTAAAAATTGACCTTACCCATACCCTACCCTACCCATACCCGTTAAAATTATCGGGTAACGAAACGGTAGCGGGTGGATAATGAATAATAATAGTAATATAATAATTAATTTTATTATGTTTTACATATAAAATATCAAACTTATCATTTTACACATATGCAATCACATTACTAATAAAAAAAACAAATGTACAATCAATTTCAACTAAATTGTTTTTTTAGAAAGCAAGAGAATTTGAAAACACAAATATCTATTTGAACAATTTCAATTATTTAACTAAATAACAAACATGCAAATAAAAGTAATATCTGTAACATTTTTCTTATAGCAAAAAACATACATTATATAACAAATGTACATCACTAATTATTACAAAAATATTATTATATGAAATATCACAAAAATAAATTTTACCATCACTAATTATTGCTCAAACATTATCATATAATATTATTTTGTATAATTACCCTATAGGGTATACGAAATAACCTTTACCCATATCCATACCGGTTTAGCTAACAAAAAAAAATCCTTACCCATACCCATACCCGATAAGCTAACAAAAAAAAAACTTTACCCATACCCGCCTTAACGAACACGGTACGGGTAGGGTAAACGGTTAAAAGGGTATTGTTGACACCCCTAGCCTGCAGCGTGTATGATGTCAGTAAATTGTACATGATTGTACGTACAATCGTGTATGTTTCTCCAAAAACGACACCAATTTTTTTCACAAAGTATTCATACATTGTTTTTTTATTAAAACCGTGTATGAAAATACCTTTCAAACATTGTTTTAATATAAAAATTGTGTATGATTTTTTTTTTTAAATACGATTACCCTCGATCTGAATTGATATAAAAAATACTACATTTTAAAAAACTATGAATTTAAAGACAACACATATAAAAAACACAACATTTCTTTACCAATATAATAACATTTACAATTACATTACACAAATAAAGTATGAACTCATTTTTTACAACCATTTTACTTACTTAAAAAAGAAAATACAACAAAAAAAAACCCTCTAGATATCAGACTTTATACATTTACATGAATAATGCCTAAGAAAAAATATGGTAAAAGAGTTCAAAATCGAAAATTTGAAAGAAAAAAAACTTATTCGGAAACTTCTACTCAAGTTTTGAGGCCCTTCACTTTGTTTGTTGGCCCTGAAAAATGCAATTCCGAGTAAACTCAAGAAGTCATGTAAATCTCGCGAGCTTTCCAAATCGGAGCCATACACTGAAATCAGACACTAGCGAAAAGATACACCCATTTGAAATATTTTCACCTCCTCAGTGAAAATATCGCCTCCCTTACATTACTTCTCGTCGTAGCCTCGCTTGTTTAGAAGATGTGTCTTAGAGAAATACATGTACATAGAAGAGTTGTTTTAGAAATGATAGAGATGCATTAAAAAAGGTAGATAGAGATGATGACGTGGAAAATTTTATGTTTCTTTCATCACACACGAATAATACAATAAAATACTACGCATAATTTTGTGGCAAAAAATGATATACTTTTGTTTCTTCTCCAGTCAGATTTAGCCATAGGTTTTCCTTGATACGCATAATTTTAGTTTTCATTTTAAAAGATTTTATGCTCATGGTCATGGCACATGCAATTAAATACTATCAATATATATTAGTTGGGTAAAATAGCATTATGTAAAACCAACAACCAAGTTCCTAATCCTTGAATTAGGTATAGAAAACATATTGAGATGGGTTTTAATTTTTATTAAACGCAAATATGAGATATGAGAAAAATACCCAATACCGTACTATGTTCACAATAGCTGATATTTTTCTATTCTCCAACAAGTAATTTCTTAGAAAAAAATCTCTCTAAAGTAGCATTAGTTTGTCATACATTAAAATTTCAATTGAACTTATCTCAACTGAAAGCATTTTCAATTACTAGTAATACACGCAATAGGATAGTCTATCCATTCAAAAGAAAACAAAGAAATTACAGTTGATTCCACTTTTGATGCTTAGATTCAACCAAAAAAGCCGAGTACTTTCAATAAAAGTTTGATTATCCACTTCGCTAGCTAATAAAAGTTTGATTATCCACTTGGGCTAGCTAGGCTGTCTCGTTCAGGCCTGGAAATCTACACGTTCATAGGCCCACTGCCAGTCGTTTTCATCATTTAGGACAAAATGACTTGTACACAAATATCAAATCTAATTTTTTTTCTCATGATCTTATCAAAGTAACGAACGGATATGCAACAATTAGAGAGGTAATACCAAGAAATACCAACTAGATCCATGCGTTCAGTTGTGATAAGAAACACTTTGTTCTCACTCACCTTCTCTGACTTGGGAAAATTTTCATTACCCAGGACACCAAAGGAGACATCCAACAAAGGATTTATCTAATCGGTGGTGTTTGGCAAGGCCCACTTAAGAGTTTTTAAGAATCCTTTAAACTTTTTAGACCCTTAATCCAATCAAATAATATCTCCTTAATTCGGATTAAGTTTTGTTTTTTTTGTCCGAATTAAGCCTTTTTAGTTTCTTTTGCCGGATTCTTAAAGCACCAAATCTATTGGATTAAACCTCTTTAGCACATTTTCTTACCTCCTTGGCAACTTTTTATAATCCAACTCCACCGAACAAGTACTCCTAAGTCACACTTAAAATTTAATCTCACATCTACCACAGAACAGCCCCATCTCTTTTGGTACAGAAATTACTAGAAGACCCCAAGCAGATTTCGGCTGTTCATTTCTGGATGTTCTGTCAGTATTGGATCTAACTCCTTATTAGAAGGATCAACAACCTGGCTGGTACTGAGCAGCCAGATTTCAAACAAACCATTCAGTTTGAAGAGGAAATATGGAGCTGGTAATAAGCAGCAGACTTCAAGGTAAAGTTGGAAGGGAGTACAATAAAAAATTTGTCACATAAAAGGGCCTGTTAAGGGCACTGAAATTATTCAACTCAAGAATAAGGGCCTGTTAGCGAGAGCTGTTAATTTTACTGTCACCTGTATTGGCAAAAAAACCTTGCACTTGAGCAGGATAAATAAAGCAAAACTGAAGAATGAAAAATAGGATAATCATCAGTTGAAAGCCACAGTTGAAGCTTAAGTCCGAAAGTATTTCATAAAATCAACCTAGCATACATAATACCAAATAATCACAATTAACAGTTGATCACCATAATCAACTTAAAACATAAACCTCGATGCTTACTGCTCCATTACATCCTAGAAATCTGGAGAGGAAACATCAGTTCAGTGAGTTCCTCTCTCATCACAATCTTAAACAAGTCAGATATACCATGCTGACTAGAAAGCCGCTTTCTGCAATCTTCAGCTGCAGCAATGCCTGACGAGTAGGCCCCGTGCACTGATCCAGAATGATCCGTACAAGCTGCCTCTCCGGCAAAATATAAATTTTCCACTGGGGCGCAAAACCTCTCATATAAATCAGCTGGTTTTCCGACCAAGTCGCATGAATAAGCCCCGAGTGAGTTTGGGTCAGTGCCCCAGTGAGAGACCAAATATTGCACCTAAAGAAGTAAAAACTCATATTAATAGACGCTACTGTAAAAAAAATGAAGCTGCTAACTGGGATTTGTTTTTGCATTTTTTCACCACAGAACACTATAAATATAACCCTTAACAAGAATTAATATTTGTTCAAGATGCCTACTCTACTTGGCATTAGTTTCAATATAGACCATTTAAAAAATAGATAAAATTGAAATATTTACCGGTTGAGCAGCTTCAGGAAGCATCTTCCTAAGCTGACACATGACCAAATTAACTACTTCCTCATCAGACAATTTCTCAATATCATACGCAAATCTCCCAGCGGCCATATAAACCAAAACCGGGTTGCCGGTGGCCTTATGGAGATTGAGAAAGTAACCACATGAGTATGAGGTCTGTGCAACCATGCCCAAAACCTCAACATCTGGCCAGAAGACCTTATCAAATTTGAGCGCTACTTTGTTCTCGATTCCTACCCCCAGGTCAGATATGGCAGATGCTTTCCATTCTGGCAGTTCAGGCTCGAATTTTATAAGATTTGCTTTCAGTACCCCTAGTGGGACCGTAATTATCACTCCATCGGCCACAAAGTTTGTGCCATTGTCAATTGTTACTATCACTTTGTTGTAGCGTTGTGTGATTTTCGAGACTCTGAAATAAATAACTAAAAATTAGTCTACATTGCATCTAATGCATATGCATATGTATTAAATTCCTTTTTTTTTTTGGAGAAAGATACATGCCTGTGATTCAGACGAATATCCAGGTCTTCAGCAAGAGCCTTTATGACTGGATAATAACCTTGCACCATTAGGCCATGTCCGCCAGTGAGTACATGCTCCTGTTTTTGTATGTTAATGATTATATACATTACCAATTATCTCGAATTCAGATTTTTATTTTTGCAAATGATATAAAGTTATACCTGATCCCAGTTTTTCAGAGAGATGGTGTCGGTATCAGCTGCAAACCATGCCTCCATTCGGCAGACATACCACTGAAGCACTTCATACTCTAGACCCTCGAGACTATATCATATAAATGTTCACCCCGCATGTCAAAAACTAGTTTATTATAGTTTGGTGTTTGTTTTTAAATGAGAAAAGTTCATTTCTACCCTCCAAAAACTGAAAAATTGCTGATTGCCCTTTCATATGCAACAATAATATTGGCCCTTCCAAGTTCTAAGAATCAAAACAGAACTTTACCCATATGCAATTGTTCTATCACTTACAAACTTACCCTTCTATCCTTGAAGAAGAAAATATACATCATCCCCCTCTGATACATCACCCCAACCCCACAAAACAAAATGCCCAAAATATGTTATAACTAAATCCACACACAATAATATGTTTCTTTTATAGATAAAAATTGCAAAATTCAAATGATGAATACTTGCAATTATCTAATCCTGAAATGAGAACAATGTTCAACTTTTCTGAAACAGCTGCAGTCTGGTTACAGTAACAAGATGAAGTGTATTTTGGTCAAACAAAGATTTGTTCCATAAACTGATTTATTTTTGCAATAAGATGAATCTCACAAGTTATATGCTTTGAAGGTTTTGATATTTTCAAGATATAGATGGGCTAATTTGGAGAGATGTTCTTGTTTAATACGTCACTATAACACTTAAATCTTAAAAAAAAAAAAAATTGGATTATTTTAAGTATATGCCCGACATTCAGCCTTTAAAATATTTCTTATAAAAGCTTGATATTACTATATAATACCTGAGATGGGGGTATCTGTCAAAAACTATGGAGATGGCTTCTTTTAGGCACATGTCATTCCTATGCTCATCTCGTACTTTTATAGTCTGTTATAGAAAGAAAAAAAAAAAAAAAAATCACACTCCGAAATAAACAAATAATTAATACAGTTGGAAGATACAAATTTTCAGAGAGAAGTCATTCAGTACCTCCTTGAGTATTGCCTCAAATACTTCCCCAACCTTAATCACAACCTCCTGGGGAACTTGACGACCTTTTTTATCAAAAAGAGCATAGCTACAGAAACCAAATTACATATATTTCAGAATACACATATATTGAAAGCTCCAATATAATAAATAATAGAATGAAAGAGAACAAACAAATAATACCTCTCAAGATCATGATCATATAGCAGAGAATTATCACCACTAGTGCGGTACAATTTTAGACCGAGGCACCTGATGAGTGGTGCGAGTGAGTTCTCATTGCACACTCCATGCAACCTGAATAGAAATAAAAATCAAAGATACGCATCAAATGCTGAATATAGTTGTTATAGCTCACAAATGCCAGATTTCAAGAGATATTATACAAACCATGAGGCACCCATATCAATTGGGCAGCCAAAAGAGTAGTCTGTGTGGACTCGGCCACCTATTCTATCTCTCGATTCCAACACAGTAACCTGCATATTTAAAAAAGAAAAGGAATCAGGATAATCAATAAAAAGAGCACACTGGAAAAGTTATAACCACCAAGCCAAAAAGATCATAATTATTAATAATGTGAATTTATTAGTAGCTTGCCACCAATCAGACTCATCAATCATACAGTCGTGTGAATTGCCTTTCTACAGTTACACTGTTACTATACCACTTCTAATAAATCCAGACCAGAATAGCAGGTCTGACTGAAGACTGGAAGAACTATTTATAGAACAGTATTACAGTTTGGTGTAGTAATTAGATTATAATTGTAAATAAACCAACAAAACCATTATTGACTAGCCTGTTTTTTAAAAAAAGCTGCTACCCGGGCTTGGTTCAGAGTTAGTAAAAAACAGTTCTCTTGATAAAAATATTAACTGAAATAAGTGGTCACAATTGACCCACTGGTCCAAACAGTGACCAAAAAGATTTTTTCTTGTTCAAATGTATTCCTCCTAGTAAAAAGATGATACCTTAAATGCAGCATTAGACAAAGAATGGGCAGCTGCAATCCCAGAAATGCCAGCACCAATCACTATTACAGAAGGGGGAGAAGGTTGTTGTCTTTCAATGAGTGGGAGAAAAGGACCTAAAATATAAAACAGAACACAATTGAATATTATTTATTTTATCATAATAAATCGATCAAATTCAACGAATAATTTATCTAGATTAACTACTACAATTACTTAATCCTGTACTGCTTGTACATCACTTTCAAGTTTGGTTCTTTCCTAATCCACTACAAAAGGAACAATAATAACATATTTTCTCTGTATTAAAACAATGATATGGAATTTGATAGGCACATCTTCTACATCGCCCAAAAGTATCTAAAAGTAGACCCCAATATTCTTTTATTCAAAACCCAAAAAAGCAAAACGGTATCTAACTGTCTGGTTTTTGTTTCCAGACACAATCTAAATAGTAAATTCACCCAATTCTAATGTAATTCTTTTGATACAATTTCACAAGCAACACAAAATATAGTGAAATAATGCAACTATGATTACAAACAATAAAAAAACAACCTGTTCAAGTCTATAACAAGTAGGGATAGTTAGACTTTGTTCTTTAGTTTTGACAAGGAACTGTCAAAACTTAGAAGGCGCCCACATTGGAGAATAAAATTTTCCCTCACACGACATATCAGAAGAATTAGCAAAAAAAAGCTTTATTGATTTTTCATGGCATCTTGCTCGAGTAGAAGATTAATTAATACCAAAAAGTAATTCAAAAAGTTAATTCAAGAAAGAGAAAACCGATTTCATACCTCCAAAAGGAAAGCTGTCACGATCCATTATGTTCTCTTCAAGATCCAAGTAAATCAATCCCAAATTAACCAACTTTAAAAACGAATCCTAATCCGAGCGCTTAAAATTGTACCAAATTCGAAGCCAATTTTAACTCAGTATTAAAATTACTACTACTAGATTTACGTATAGGAAGAGACAGGTAAAACACGAAAATCATTAATCCGTCCATGAAGCGGCTCGCATCTGAGCGGCGATGCAACCTATCAAACCAGCTCATAACCTAAATTGTGTAATATCCCGTTTCCCACCCTGCATAAAATTCGTCGAAGGTACGAAACGGACTTGCAATTTGAGAGGAAATCAAGGGAAGAAGGTTGGAGTGGCCTTCTTGTTATCGCCTATTCGCCTTATATAGGCGAGGGAGGGGGCAGGTTGGAGAGACGAAGACGGGTGTTTTTTTCTTTTGACGATTTTGCCCTTGCTACCCCTAAACTCAGGGATCCGACTCCGCTGTTCTCCAAAGGGAGAACAGGACCCTGTTATTCCGATTCCAGCCGTTCACCTTTATCGAGATTCGGGTATGAAAAACTTTGAACGGTTCAGATCGGAATAACAGGGTCCTGTTCTCCAATTTGGAGAACAGCGGAGTTGGTTCCTAAACTCAGAAGCGCCGTTTCATTCCCTTGCCATTGCCTTGACAACATTTTACGAAATAAGCCCATTAATTACATGAAATTAGATTAGCCAAAATTAGATGCTGATATTTCTTAATATTAATTATTGACCTCAAATAAATAAATAAAAGACGCCTTAAAATAGTTTTATACTTATTTTGTTTTAGAGGTTTGCCACACGTTGTCTGTTAAAAATCACCTCGATGTCAATAGCCAGTTGTGTAATAGCATATTTACCTTTTTTAGTAGAGCTAATTGTAATCAAAATATAATTTTATGTCAATTTACAATAAACAAAGATAAAAAAATTGAGAGTTATATTATAAATGCAATACAGATTCTTTATTGCATTTCTTTTATTTGATAATCAAATTTTAAAATCTCCTATTTTACATTGAAAAATATTTTAGTCATAAAATCAAATTTGTTGGCAATTTTGCAATAAATCTATAACGTCATCAAAAAAATTCGATCAATGATATTGATCGGAGGGTTAATCTTCACTTAATTTTGAACAAAAAATACTCGGTCATTAATATGCAGGGCCAATTAAATATTTCCATAGCAATTTAATGTGTATGTCAAAAAAATAGAAAAGTTCATTTTTTTAATAAAAATTATAGGATTGGAATTAATTGAACCAAGAAAAATGATTGGGAGACCCATATTTTATTACTTTCAATCTTATTTTAGTTTTTAAAATTTGACACATAAAAATTGATAGTGTACATAAAAAAAAATCTATCAATTTTGAAACAAGCTAGTTTTCATTTTTTTTTTTTTTTAAAAGAGTGTGCATTTTCAGCTTAAATGACTGTTAATTTTCAGTAAAACTAGTATTCATTTTAAAAAGGGGTTCAAGTAAATGCCTCAAGAGTTCAAGACATTAATTAACAGTTGTGGAATTACGTTTTTACTTCAGTTAAAATAAGTGAAAATTGCTAGTATCTACTTAAAACTGAATTAGATGACTATTTATTTCGATCTAAGCATGTGTACAATTTAAAACCTGTTTGCATTAGAGCTTGATGTCAGGGGATCTAATGGGTAATTAGAGATGGCTAAGTCACTCCTATACAATAAAAATTAGTAATTTTGTTCTTTATATTTTATAAAAGAAATTAAGTATTTATATCTTCTATCCCTCTTTATAAAAAAAATTACACCATAATAATTATCCAGCCCTCCAATCTTAATTTATAATTTCGCCTCTACTTAGAGATATGGTAAATACAAACAAATTCGAAATTTATAAAATGTAGTAACTTAAGTGTCTCTTTGCTTGCTTTGGTGCTTCGACACAATTACAATCAATTCCAACAAAATATATTTAAAAAGTTTAATCCGAAAACCGTCTTGAAGTCTTTTTTCTCCAAACAACAAAACTCAACATAAATTAGAAAGCTCTTCATCTGTTTTTCTTGAAAATAATAACTAAAAAATTCGGGTAAAGATAATAATTTTTTTTTTACTTTACATAGTACATTAATCATTTTTTTTTTATTGATCGTGCCTTAAATTGCCGAAATTTTTAAATATAACACAGATCCAAAAAAAAAAAAATACCAAAACGGCACTATTTGAGCGGAATTCCAGATTTAGCACGGCCGCAGATCGGCTGAGCGGACCCGGGGTCGCAAATCAGCTGAGCGGCCCCAATTTTTTTTTTTTTTTTTTTTTAGATTTGAGAGATAAAAATTCGAATTTTGTTTTTAATATTTGTTAGTAGATTACTTTTTTTGATGTATCCGAAATTTTTTTAATTAATACTAAAATACGCTAAATTACTTGAAATTATATTGATTTATGCTGAATTACACTAAATTAATTGAAATTACAATAATTATATAGAATTATGCTAAAATACGGTAAATTACGCTAAATTAAATATGAATTGGGCCGATTTTGTGGCATCTTTCATAAATCATAAAAAATAGTAAAAAAATTTCCAAAAATAATAAAAATTGGTATTCTACAAGTTCATTAGATAACTAATTTACTGAGCTACGTAGATTGAAGAATAGAAATGAAAATCTCAATCGGAAACTTCAACTGAAGTTTTGAGGCCCTTCTCTTTGTTTTTTGGCGATTCTGAATTTCAAAAATTGGCAAAGCGAGTACAGACGCATGTGCATTTTTACAAGCTTTCCGAAAAGTGGTCATTTGCTGAAATCGGACACTCGAGCGCCGTTTTATGGCCGTTTAAAGTTTCGTCGTCGTTTTTCGCCTTTTCAATGAAAATATCATCCCAATTCATACGTAATTTATCGTAATTTACTATTTTTGTGGATTTGGTCCTTCATGAATGGAATAAGTTTTCTTTCAGTTTGTAGAATACCAATTTTTATTATTTTTGGAAATTTTTTTACTATTTTTTATGATTTATGAAAGATGCCACAAAATCGGCCCAATTCATACGTAATTTAGCGTAATTTACCGTATTTTAGCATAATTCTACATAATTATTGTAATTTCAATTAATTTAGTGTAATTCAGCATAAATCAATATAATTTCAAGTAATTTAGCGTATTTTAGTATTAATTAAAAAAATTTCGGATACATCAAAAAAAATAATCTACTAACAAATATTAAAAACAAAATTCGAATTTTTATCTCTCAAATCTAAAAAAAAAAAAAAAATTGGGGCCGCTCAGCTGATCTGCGGCCCCCGGGTCCGCTCAGCCGATCTGCGGCCCCATTTCGGGAGCCGCTTAGCCAATCTGCGGTCCCCAGTAAATGGGGCCGCTCAGTCGATCTGCGGCCGTGCTAAATCTGAAATTCCGCTCAAATAGTGCCGTTTTGGTATTTTTTTTTGGATCTGTGCTATATTTAAAAATTTCGGCTTAAATTGCTCTGCAATATGTTTATCTCAAGATTTTCTCAAATCAAAACTTGAAGCAATTAAAAAAAAAAGGTTCACAAGCCGGAAAAAGGACAGAAAAATGCCATATCTATCATAAAAAGGTGCATGTTGCTGCTTTGACAAGGAACTTGTTTCTTTTACCATTCCCCTCCAAATTAAAGAATTAACAATTCCTCAAAATTCCAATTGAACCAAACTTTTTTTTTTCTTACATTCTTTCCAAAGAGGAAGCCCTTTGGCGCAATGGCTATTTATAATTTAATTTAATATTAATAATTAATTTAACGATTTTATCGTTCTGTTTCTTCCAATGATTTATCATAGACCGTCCGATTCAACGGTAACAAAGATAAAGTACACGAATATTTTTTTCTATACCTTAAACAGTAAGATTTTTTTATGTAAGAATTATTTTGTTGCAATTGAGGAGCGCTTCTCATGTAGGGCTATCAACAAGCTGGCTCGGGCTGAGCTCGGTCCTAGCTCAGCTTGTTAATTCTGAACCAAGTTCTTATTGAGCGAGCTGGACTTAGAGCATTCGACCTAAAACTTCAGCTTGAAATCGTGATGAGTCAGCCCGAGCTAACTCGCGAACTGACGAGCTGGCTCGTTGGATCTGGCTAGATCTTGTTTTAACCGAGCTGGACCGAGCTAGACAGCATAAAATGCACACAAATTCATACAAACTCACAAATGGATGCCTAGTCGAGCTAGCTGGCAAGCTGGTGAGCAAGCTAGGCCACAACTTGAACTCGTTAATTCTGAACTGAGCTAGTGACGAGATGGCTCGTTAATAGTTCGATCCAGTAACGAGCAAGCTGTTAGCGAGCGAGTCAGGTGCGAGTCATGATTAACGGAATTTCCAGTTTAGCTCGTAGTTATTGAACCTCTTAAGGGCATATTCGTCCGAAGAGTATGTATGATTCCCGAATCACCCCGTATCGAATTCATTGATGAAGACAGATCTTCTATGTCCACGCCTTTATGTTCGGCTGTGAATCATACTTTTTTTTCCTGACATGACATAATTCTCCATTTACACACAAAAAAATTCGACTTGTTAAAATGCTACATTGTTTCAAACTTTCAACAAGTGAAAGTACTTGTCCTCGCTTTGTCTTAGGCAACACAGATGTATACAGATTAAGTATCACAGAGAATCTACTGGTAGGGTCAGAGGACTCTTGTGGTGTCGCGATATTTTTTATGGGGCGATTCCGCATCTCCTCTCCAGTTATCGCTATATTTTACAAGTTGCTGCTCACTATAAATGGTTAAATGGAGAATGGTGTTGCAACTAACTGGAGAAAAGTAGATCGCGGCGACCACGCTCCCGACGCGGAAAGCTGAAGCAAATCGTGCCAAAAGAGCATTTACAAAAAGCAACCGGAAATATCTATCAATCAATTGGTCCCATTTGCGAATTTTGTGGGGTCTATTTTATTTTAGGAGGAATTTCACGTATATTCCTTATAAGCTTTAAAATTACGTATATCTCCTCTAACATTTATGATTCGTATTTATCCTTCTGAGCTTTAAAAATTCACATATTTATTCATTTTATTTTCTTTTTATTAAACTCATTTTAAATTTATGAAGTATCAATTTTACCTTTTATTAAAAAAAATTATGTGCAACCTATTTAATGAAAATGTAAATCTTTTAATTAGTCAGTTTTCAATAAAAAATATTTATCCATTCTAATTCTGAAGTATGTACAAATGTATACTTAAATGTCACTGTGTATACGTTAGTAGATAAATGAATCATTTGCTCTCGGCAATCGATTAATTAAAAACTGACATTTTTCTTAAATAGTCTACATACATTCTATTTTTCTAATAAATAATAAAATAAGTATTTTATTAACTTAAAATGAGTTTTAATAGAAAAAACAATAGATTAGGTAAATTTATGAGTTTTTCAAAATTAAAAAGATAAAATATGTTATTATGAATTATAGCCAAAAATTGTAATTTTAAATTTTGTAAGAGATATAATATATAAAATTACCCTTTATTTTATAGGGAAAATATTTTTTCCCCCAATTCCTATCCCCCATTCATCCCCCAATCATTAATTATCTAGGGGACCACAACTTCAAACACAAAAAGACAAAAGAAAATGTGTATCAATCATTAATTACGTGGGGGACCGCTTATATTTGAAATTTTTTACAACTGATGCGTACAAGTATTCATATATAATACATCAAGTATTCATATATAATACACTAAGTATTCATATCTAAGATATCAAGTATTTTAAAAAAAACTGGACACATCACTCACCCATCTTTTACATGTTTTTAGAAGTTTTTTTTTTTCTCCGTTCACTCTAACTAATATTTGTGACAATCTGTGAAAAATTTTGCGAATCTAAAATCACAAACGCTTTCTACGTAATTTTCTCTTTCAAATGAGATCCATGATGAAGTACTTTTGAGTTATCCGTCGCGCAAGTATTCATACCTCGTAAAATTATTTCTATCTTGTCGTGCAAGTATTCATACCACGTCGAGCAAGTATTCATACCTCGTCGAACAAGTATTCATACCTAAGATATCAAGTATTTCGAAAAAATGAGTGGTAATGAAAGTTCAATCGGTAAAAAATGAGTGCATGATGTGTCCAGTTTTTTATTTGTGAAATACTGATGAGGTATGAATATTTGTGCAACGGACAACTCAAAAGTATGTTATCATGGATCTCATTTGAAAGAGAAAATTATGTAGAAGACATTCGTGGTTTTACATTTGCAAAATTCCTCACAGATTGTCAATAATATTGGTTAGAGTGAACGGAGAAAAAAAATTACCTCTAAAAACGTGTAAAAGATAAGTGAGTGATGTGTCCAGTTTTTTTTAAATACTTGATATCTTAGATATGAATACTTGAAGTATTATATATGAATACTTAATGTATTATATATGAATACTTGCACTCGCCGCGATAATGACGCGTTTTGTTTTGTCTTTTAGCGCTGAAATTTGTGGTCCCCTCTTAATTAGCGGTCAACAAAGGCAGTTATTGACCGGGAGATGAATAGGGGATAGGAGCTGGGGGATAGTTAGTCGGTCCCTATTTTATATCAGCTCAATTATAAGCATGGTGACAACTTAATTGTTCGGGAAAGGTTCGGCGAGATCAAAAATTTGTGATTCGGAAATAATTCGGATATAATTCGGGAATGATTCGGAATAATCTGGATCAGTGATCTCAGTCCTACAAGGAAGCAAAAAAAAATGTTCTGAGAAAAATTCGAGAAAAATTCGCGAATAATTCGTAAAATTCGGAAAAAGTTCGTAAAATTCAGAAAAAATTCGTAAAATTCGCGAATTATTCGGGTATAATTTGATCAAAGTTCAGTTAATCGAGTAATTCGGCGTTCGGTTCAGCATCACCAAAAAAATAAATTATTAAGATATAATTCAGATATTATAAATATAAATATAAGAGGGCACCGAAGTTTGGTCAATTTTGCCCACTGCACATGCCAGTTATTTTGACACTTGGTCCCTGGGCCCCCCTCATAATTGCTGTCACTAGACGTTTTTCCTTTTTTTAAAAATTATTTTATTTAGAATTGCCAACTAACGACATTTTACAACTCCAAATTTTGGAACCAAGTACCATTTTTTTTTTAGCTACATATTTTTGTTGATTATGACTTGCATGATTGATCGTCTTTTAATTTTTTTTTTCTTTTAGTTGTTTATTATCGGATTTAGAAAGATAAATCAAGGTAGTCTTTGACACGATGAGTGAATAAATTTGGACACAGAAAGTAATAAAACATATTTTTTTGTAAATAAAGTTAAATTAGGAGTACGGAATTTTCAAAATACAGACAGCATTCAATGAATTTTTGGATTACTTGCAAGAAATTATGAGGTAGGTAAAATTGGAAAATGACAACTACGTCGCTGTTAAAAATAGACGAATTAAAACAATTCATCATGTGTGTTTTTGCCAACTGGTATTTATCACGTGATATCAATAAGAGTATGTATCTATTTGTTTGAGTTTTCAAAAAAAAATTGCAAGCAAAAAAAAAACAAATATTTATAAAGCAATTGTAATTGTATACATATATTTTTATATGATGTTAATTACACTTTACTACATAGATTTGGACAATCGAATTTAAAACAGATAATATATGATGGATGGGTATATGGGAAGACATGTTTTGAATTTAAGAAAAGCATCTAATCCGGTTCATTTGTAAAATACATAAAATCGATAGCTTGTATAATCAAATTTAGGGGTGGTGATGGATATGGTACTGCTTGGTGGAGATATTTTTGTTTTCGTACATGTCTAAAATTAATCTTACACATACTCTGCTCTTTTTTCATTAAAAATCTTATTTGTATCTTATCTTTATCCGTGGAGATTAAAGAGTAACAAATAAATTATGAATAATTATTGAATAAATCAATAGCTTGAATAATCTAACTCAATAATATAACAAATAAGTAAACATATTAACACATCACGTATATAATATCATAAAATATAGAAAAATAACTATTGATCCCATTATTTAAAAAAAAAATAGAATGATATAAAATATTATGTTCATAAATATTGTCATAAATTATTAATTGAAAACTATATGAAATATTATATAGATCAATTTTGTTATAAATCATTAAATATAAAAATGTAATTATTCGTATCCGAAAAGTAAATATATATCATATAAGAACGATTACACCTTTTTTGGTGACACACTTTGACACCTATCATTTTCAAAGTCCAAATAGTCTATTCAAACTGTTCAACATGATGGATATATTAAAATGTGCTTGGAGATCAAATTTTACATTTTTTTGAATTTTTTTGCTATTTATTAAGATGGTTACAAAAATCGTTGTTTTCAGACCATTGAAAACAACGATTTTGTAACCATCTTAATAAATAGTAAAAAAATTCAAAAAAATGTAAAATTTGATCTCCAAGTACATTTTAATATGGTGATCATGTTGAACGGTTCGGATCGACTGTTTGGATTTTGAAATCGCAAAATTGACCTATATAAAAAACGGTGTCATGATGTGTCACCAAAAAAGGTGTAATTGGATCCCTCCTCATCATATAATTTAATATATATATATATTATAAAAAAATTATATATATATTTAAAGATATCCAATACCTTATCCATTTAATATCCTATTCATATATCCGTGTTCAAAAAATAACAGAGGATATGGACGTGATTTTACCACTATCCGATCCGTTTGCACCCTACCTTTTAAGTACTGAAGCAGCCGAAGAAAATGTCCGTCTAGAATTTATATATATAATATATCGACAATAGTCAGCAAAGACTGTGATTATTGATTTTTCTATTATGACAACAGTCAACAGATCAGTATCTATCTATATTCGGTCATTATACAGTCAAAATAATTAAGATCCACCCAGTTTTGTTCATGATATTATTAATTGTTTAGATGTTTACGTTGCTTTTGTGTATATATTTCTTATGCCGAATGTTTTTTGCAACTCCGAATTAATCTACAAAAAATTAGCATCCACCGCAAAAAGTATGATTTTCAAATCTACCTTGTACATTATACATACAATCTTAATTAGTTATTTTTTAAAAGCCACCGCTTTTATGTACATACTTTTCCCACAAATCATAATTCTTTAGTAAGACTATGGTAAATTGTAATGCGCACATAAGTATGTGATATGAATATATATTTCTATTTTTAAAGTACAAATAATTAATTTGATCTTTTCAATATGATCTTCATATCAAAATTTACATGAAGACTATACTTTTTTCATATATATTTTTTTTATAATTTTCTTAGATAGATAGAAAATCACATAATCTAAAGATTTTGGACTACTCAAAAGTAGTGCTATTTTCCCCTATTGAAAAAAATAGTAAAATATATTTTGACAACCACGGTCAAGTTTCTCAAAAAAAAAAAAAAATAGTAAAATAATCATACAAAAAAAAATGTAAATTTCAACTTGCAAATACATTTTTTCTAATAAAAATCATGCTAAGCGATTCAGATTGACTGTTTAAACTTTGCAAATGAATATAAATTCATAACACAAATCAATATGCATATTATAAAGTACCATAGCAGCATAGCCCCGATATTTTTATTATCAACCTCGAAAAAAAACAAATATCACATATAACCTCGATTTGAAACTATTTTCAAATATGCCCTAACCGCCTTTTGGGGAGGCGGTTCACTCTTCCCACCAAACCGCCCCCCTGTGGGGCGGTCAGCCAGTGTATACTGAACCGCCCCACAGGGGGGCGGTCCAGTTTTTTTTTTTTTTTAGAGATTTGAGAGACAATATGAATGAAATTTAACAATAAAAATGTGAATTTTGTTTTTAATATTTGTTACATTACTTCTTTTGTCAAATAGCTAAAATGATTACTTCTTTTTAATATTTGTTAGATTACTTTTTTTTTTAAATTCAAAATTTGTTTTTAATATATATATATATATATATATATATATATATATATATATATATATAGTGCTGGGCTTAGCTACTTCATGGAGTAAAACGACTTGGTGCTCCACGCCTCATTATTTCCATTTTGAAAATCCAAACGACCGATCCGAACCGCTCAATTTGTTCTCCATATTGATATGTGCTTGGAGACCAAATTTTACATTTTTTGGAATTTTTTTACTATTTATTAAGCCACTTTGAAAATCACTGATCCGGCGGTCCAGAAATTTTTACTGTTTTTTACTGTTCATAAGGATTTTCAGATTTTCAAAGTGGCTTAATAAATAGTAAAAAAATTCAAAAAAATGTAAAATTTGGTCTCCAAGTACATTTCAATATGAAGAACATGTTCGAATGTTCGAATCGACTATTTGAACTTTGAAAATGAAGATATGGCGTGAAGTACAAAGTCGTTTTACTCCATGAAGTAGCTAAGTCCATCTCATATATATATATATATATATATTTAGAGACAAATAGCTAAAATGATGAAATATAACACTAAAAAATCGAATTTTTTTTCCCTTTGTCAAATTACTTTTTTTGATAGCATATTTATACTAAAATACGCTAAATTACTTGAAATTATGTTAATTTATGCTGATTTACACTAAATTACTTGAATTATGTTAATTTTTTTTAAGAGACAAATAGGTAATATGCTGAAATATAACACTAAAAAATTGATTTTTTTTCAAATATTTGTTAGATTACTTTTTTGATATATAATTAGCATAGTTATACTAAAATACGCTAAATTATTTCAAATTATGTTAATTTATGTTGATTTACACTAAATTACTTGAAATTACAATAATTACGTACAATTATGCTAAAATACGGTAAATTACGCTAAATTACGTATGAATAGGGCCTATTTTGTGCCATCTTTCATAAATCATAAAAAATAGTAAAAAAATTCCAAAAATAATAAAAATTTGTATTCTACAAGTTCATTACATAACTAATTTACTGAGCTACGTAGATTGGAGAATATAAATGAAAATCTTAATCGAAAACTTCAACTGAAGTTTTGAGGCTCTTCTCTTTATTTTTTGGCGATTTTGAATTTGGAAAACTAGCTCGAACACATGCGTATTTTTACAAGCTTTCTGAAAAGTGGTCATTTGCTGAAATCGGACACTCAAGCGTCGTTTTATGGCTGTTTGAAGTTTCGTTGTCGTTTTTCGCCTTCTCAGTGAAGATATCATCACTATTCATATGTAATTTAGCGTAATTTACCGTATTTTAGCATAATTATTGTAATTTCAAGTAATTTAGTGTAATTCAGCATAAATTAACATAATTTCAAGTTCTTTAGCGTATTTTAATATAACTATGCTAATTATATGTCAAAAAAGTAATCTAACAAATATTTTAAAAAAATTCCATTTTTTTGTGTTATATTTCAGCATATTACCTATTTGTCTCTTAAAAAAATTAACATAATTTCAAGTAATTAGTGTAAATCAGCATAAATTAACATAATTTCAAGTAATTTAGCGTATTTTAGTATAAATATGCTATCAAAAAAGTAATTTGACAAAGGGAAAAAAATTTAATTTTTAGTGTTATATTTCATCATTTTAGCTATTTGTCCTTAAAAAATATATATATATTAAAAACAAAATTCGAATTTAAAAAAGAAGAAGTAATCTAACAAATATTAAAAAGAAGTATTGATAAAAGAAGTAATCATTTTAGCTATTGGACAAAAGAAGTAATCTAATAAATATTAAAAACAAAATTCACATTTTTATTGTTAAATTTCATTCATATTGTCTCTCAAATCTCTAAAAAAAAAAAAAAAAAAAAAACTGAACCGCCCCTCTGTGGGGCGGTTCAGTATACACTGGCTTACCGCTCCATAGGGGGGCGATTTGGTGGGAAAAGTGAACCGCCCCCCAAAGGGCGGTTAGGACATATTTGAAAATAATTTCAAATTTAGGTTACATGTGATTTTTGTTTTTTTTCGAGGTTATTAATAAAAATATCGGGGCATAGCCTCACTCATTTTTTTTTTAAATTTATGTCGTGGCCATTGATATGTAACTTTTAGTGTTCACTTTCTGTTGTTAAATTAAACCGTGGCTAGCATTAATTAATGGTCATGATGACGAGGATGACATGTGTGATGATGCCAACCAATTAACTAACAAAAGCAACGACAATAATTATGCAGCAAGTAGGAAACCGCCAAACCGGCATGGTGGTCTATTTAGGTTGTCTAGTAGAAATAATGCAATTGAGCAATTGTGCATGCATATATCATACAGCAATATGACCATGATCTGATTTTTAAATAGAAACTGTAATCTAAATCAGCAAAAACCTAACGAGATCTACCTATAATCTACCATATTTTATATAATTATATTGACAACTACATTATTAACTTTCACAGCAATCAATACAATGTTAGAACCAGTTTTTTGATATGGTAGCATAGGTAAGATCCTCTGTATAAGAGGTCGTGTGTTTCAAACCCAAATTGAAAATCCTTTGTAAACATTAAGTAGAATTTGATAGGCTATACCCCTCTCTCTTATATATATAAATATATAAATATACAATGCTTATGAATCAAA
This sequence comes from Carex kokanica, assembly GCA_025461125.1. Taxonomy (NCBI): domain Eukaryota; kingdom Viridiplantae; phylum Streptophyta; class Magnoliopsida; order Poales; family Cyperaceae; genus Carex; species Carex kokanica. The sequence continues at coordinate 185,578 of JAJGRX010001456.1, forward strand.
AAGATAAAATAGAGCATCTTTTCTATAATTGTGTATTTAATTTGATACAATTAAAAAATTAATTGGCCCATTAATTAACAAAAAGATTAATGGTTTATTTTATAAAATATAATTGGTGATTAAACGAACTTTAAATTGCATTAAATTTAACAGATAATCTATCTAAACAATTGAATACATATCTATATTTTTTGTTTTTGTTGAAATTCATGCAAGTTGCTATGATTGACAAATAAAATTCATCGTGAACACGTATCATTCGCGTTCTTTGTGGATCCAAGTAATACAACATTAATGTATGGGTCCGACTAATTGTACCCAAAGAGTTGTACCCAGTTTTTACCCAAAAAAACTGTCATTTGACTTGCGCGAATACTGTAAAATACTATAATAAATACTGTAACTTCAACAACAAATCATTTATAATACCTGGTTCAAAATTCTAACAACTCAGTTTTTGCCCAAGTTAGTTAAAAACTATTAACAACTAGAAAAATAACTGTACTTCCAACTGTACTTTCAGCTTCTAGAAGATTTAACACGAACCACTTCCAAAACTTGTACGGCTGTACTTCAAGCTTCTAGAAGATTTGAAAAACATAATTCAAAACTTGTTGTTATTTACAAATTACACTTAAAATTATGCAAAATTTATTTTTTTGAATCAAAATTAAATTTTTTTTTCGAAATTAAAATAAAAAAAAATTGAATTTTTTTTTAATTTATCATTTTTTCTTCAATTATTAATATTTATAAATGGATATATATCATGTAAAATAAGATTTCAATACTGTAAAATTAGCAGATGCAAACTATAAATCTAACAGATGTTAACTACAAGATTTCAATACTGTAAATTTGACACATGAAACTATAAAAACATCATATACAAACTATAAAATGTCACCAGTCACAAAAAATTTATATACTGTACCATTTCACCACAAAAAGTTCATTAAAATCAACTGTACCATTTAACCATTTCATCATCAACTGTACCATTTACCATTTCACTATTCACAAATATTTTCAACTGTATCTAACATCAATATAAAACAAACACAAACAAAAAGCTGTTCAATCATTGCAATATATGGATGGTTACTTCATACACCACTAATGAGAATTATTTGGATGCGTGAGGAGCTTCATTGCTAGAACGACACGTTCTTTAGAAATGTCATCATACAAAAAAAAATTGTATGAGATTTAGATTTATGCACATCAGTAGAGAGGAAAATGATAGGGCGCATAGGTTACTCACAAGTCCTAATCCTGTAAAATAACTCATACATCTTATAAAACTATGGCATTAATCATGTAAAATAACTCAGATATCCTACAAAACTAGTAAGTATATTATGTATGAGTTTAATGCATTCAAACACCTAATTGGCAGAATCATGAAACACTAGTTGAAGAATACTTTAAAAGGTTGAAGAATATTGTAGGTTTCATGAAATAGAAGCCTACGGGTATTTGAAAGTAAAATATATACATCATAAAATTACCTGTGTAAAGTTCATAGGCATCTCAATGATCAGATTGTACACAAAACGCAGCACAAACATAGCACAGTCCATTGATTTGGGTGCCTGCTTTGGGCAGTCCTCATGAATAATGCCAGCATCTTTCCATGATGCTTTAGCTGAAAGAAAAAAATAATATCAACATCTTTACTGTATAATAACTTCAAGTATGACATGAATCCTGTAAAATAACTCATACATCTTATAAAACTATTGCATGAATCCCGTAAAATACCTCATATATCCTACAACACTGTTAAGTATATTATGTAATAGTTTAATGTATTTCAACACCTAATCATTTAAATCATTAGCAGAATCATGAAAAACTAGTTAAAAAATACTGTAAAAAGGTTGCATAGATAATTTTTAAAGAAAACACTCATAAGTCATAATCCTATAAAATAACTCATATATCTTATAAACCTAAGGCATGAATCCTGTAAAATAACTCATACATCTTATAAACCTAAGACATGATCCTGTAAAATAACTCATACATCTTATAAAACTATGATTTTTAAGTCCTAATCCTGTAAAATAACACATACATCTTATAAAACTAAAGCATGAATCATGTAAAATAACTTATATATCTTATGAAACTATAGCATGAATGCTGTAAAATAACTCGTATATTATACAAAACTGTTAAGTAAATTATGTAATACCTCTACAGTACTTTGTGTTCCTTTGTTCTTCTCACACTCCTCTTTGTTCTTCAGTAATTTTTCTTCTTTGTATTCAAATACTGTTTTTTTTTTCAAACATCTTCAAAAATCAAAGTTGCTAGATGGGTTGCTTCATCTTCCTCATTGACTTCTTGGCTACTCAAGCTGGCCTGAATTTCAAAAAGTTGACTTACAACCTATTTAAATAAAACAAGTAAACATTGTAAAATGACTACATAGATACTGTACAATCATAAAGTTATTAACTTAAAACAACTACATTATGTTAATACTTAAAAACTACTCTGTGCATTATGTCAATACTGTAAAACAGCTCTGTATATATTATAAACCAACTTATTGTATACTAGTAAAATAACTATGTTAACTAAGTAAAAATTATTTATAACCTAAGTAAAAATTATTTATAACCACAGATCTAAATATGTCTATCTAGATTCAGATCTAAATGTGTCAATATTTTTAAGATCTAATGCAAGAATCTTGTATCACAACACAAAATTAAAGTAGATTTGTCTCAAATGATCAACATTAAGATAAATACGAAATAATCGAAAAAAATCAAAAAAATAAAAAAAATCAGAAACTATAGACGAAGAAAAATCAGTAACACTGTTAAACAGATCCTGTAACAATAAGGTAAATCAGTAACACTATTAAACATATCCTGTAACAATTTTTTTCAGTCATTAATTGTATCATTTGCGTTCAGATCCCCTGTAATATACAATATCAATGATCATAATCTGAATGGATCCGAATCCAACAATGAAATGCTCTTAGAAACAAAAAAAGGGAAATTAATGGAATAAATCTGAAGGCCGTCACGAATCTATAAAACGATCGATCTTTGAAAATTAAACAAAAAGACCTGAGCGATTTGACGCGGCCACTGGAGGAGATCGGGTCCGGAGTGTGGCCGACGAGCGTGGCGACCAGTTGCTCCGCCGAGATCTGTGATCGTGGAGTCGACGGTCAGGAGGAGGGTGCGGTGGCGCTGCCTCTGTTGCAGCGAGAGAAGTCTGACCTATTTGGCGCGGCCACTGGAGGAGATCGGGTACGGAGTGCGGCCGACGAACATGGCGACCAGTTGCTCTACCGAGATCTGTGATCGTGGAGTCGACAGTCAGGAGGAGGGTGCGGTGGCGCGTAGCCTCCGTTGCGGTGAGAGCAGTCTGAGCTCGGAGGCACGGACGGACAGATCGGGAAAATTTCCATTTTTTAGTTTTTCAGCTTTTTTTAGAGATTGATATTGGAGGAGAGAGAAAGAAAACTAAAAGAAATCGGAAAACCTTATAAATAAGGAAGATTAATAGTTGGAAGTTTGACCATTTGACCATTTGGAAGCTAATTGGATAAGTGTGGGTAAAAAGTGGGTACAGAAGGTTGGGTACCAAAACCTTTTCTCTTAATGTATACTTAGTTGTATTCTCGTTTAAGAAACTGTCTGAATATATACTTGACTAATTATCATGTATGTTTGAATGGGTTTGGGTTAGTGCTCACTCAAAAATAGCACTAATCCGGAGTGTTATTCCATATTTGAACACGCTGATCATAAACGCTTTCTTTATTGGGTTAGTCAGAATAGCGTTCTCTTTATTTGGTATGGGAAGTGGGATTAGCTAGAATAGCAAGCTAACTCAGAAATTGAGAATAACGCTAACCCAACAAATTGTAGGAATAGAGAATAAAGAGCTAACCCGAGCCATTGTTCGGAACATCTAACTTTTCATCCAAATATAGAATAGCATAACAACTTTTTCGCTATTTTAGCTATTCCATCATCACCCAAACATAAATGTTGGGTTAGCGATTGAGGGTACGTTTGGATGAACTCTAGAATAGCTAGAATAGCTACTGTTTAGAATAGTAAATAAGAATAGCTACTGTTTAAGAACAGTGCTAACTCAAGCTATTCGGAATAGTGAAAAAGTTGTTTGGATTGCATATTTGGAATAGAGTTTGGAGGAAATGAATAAAGTAATAATTTATGTGTTAGATTAAATATAATACAATATGATATTAATTTAAATATTAAATGTAATATAATCTTATTTTAAATAATAATTAGTATTAAATAAAATATTATATTAAATATAATATAATATTAGTTTAGATATTAAATATAATATAATATTAGGTTACATGTTAAATGTAATATAATATTAATTTAAATATTAGATTAGTATTAAATAAAATATTAGATTAAATGTAATATAATATTAGTTTAAATATTAAATGTAATATAATATTAGTTTAAATATTAAATGTAATATAATATTATTTTAAAAATTAGATTAATATTAAATAAAATATTAGATTAAATGTAATATAATATTAGTTTAAATATTAAATGTAATATAATATTATTTTAAAAATTAGATTAGTATTAAATAAAATATTAGATTAAATATAATATAATATTAGTTTAAATATTAAATGTAATATAGTATTATTTTAAATATTAAATGTAATATAATATTAATTCAAATATTAAATGTAATATAATATTAGTTTAAATATTAAATGTAATATAATATTATTTTAAAAATTAGATTAGTATTAAATAAAATATTAGATTAAATGTAATATAATATTAGTTTAATATTAAATGTAATATAATATTATTTTAAATATTAGATTAGTATTAAATAAAATATTAGATTAAATGTAATATAATATTAGTTTAAATATAATACAATATAATATTAATTTAATTATTAAATGTAATATAATATTATTTTAAATATTAGATTAGTATTAAATAAAATATTAGATTAAATATAAATATTAGATTAAATATAATATAATATAATATAATATTAGATTAAATATAATATAATATTATATTAAATATAATATAATATAATATAATATTAGATTAAATATAATATAATATTAATTTAAATATTAAATGTAATACAATATTATTTTAAATATTAGATTAGTATTAAATAAAATATTAGATTAAATATAATATAATATATAATATTTATTTAAATATTAAATGTAATATAATATTAGTTTAAATATTATATTAGTATTAATATTGAAACTAACAAATGCTATTCCATGTTTTTGTAAGAATAGAGAATAGCCCTATTCTCCCTATTCCGAATAGCTCTATTTCTCGTTTGGATTGTTCTTGTTCCGAATAGCAATGCTATTCTAAGAATAGTGCTATTCTTAGTGCAACCAAACATACCCTGAGAGGTTAGCCCGACTTAATTTGACTATCATATTTTATAAAAGAAAATATTTATTTCGATGCACATATTTATAAAATAAAAAATATTATTAAAATAATAATTATTTAATTTATCAATTAACATATTATCAACATTAATTAGAAATACTTTTGCATCTGCTCCTGACCCATATAACTGATCCAAAGTTTTGAGATAACTTTAAGGACTTTTAAACGGGTGGTATATTGAGGAATACAGATCCTCTAGAGTAACTCAAAACTTTTTAAGTTTGGATCCGGACCGTTTGATCAAAATCTGCACAAATATTAGAGTTACCGGTAATTAATTTGGGCCAGATTAATCTGAATTTTGATTGAATGGTCTAGATTGAAACTCGAAATTTGAGTTACTTTAAGGGATCTGGTCCCACTTCTGAGGAACCACTTCTGAGTAGGGGTGTTCAACCGGTCGGTTCGGGTCAAATTGAACTTTTTTTGCCGAACCGCGGTTTGAACCGAATTTTGAAAACCCAACCGAACCGACCGAATTAAAATTCTAAACCGATATAAAACCGAACCGATTAAACCGATTTAAACTTCGGTTTGTTCGGTTAAACTGAATACAAACATTTCAAGTTACAAATAAACATTTTAAAACCGGTTGGTTCAGTTCAAACCAATTTGGATAACATTTTTTATAACCACACAAGCCGGTTTTTGAAAAACCGATCCATTATAAACCACACAAAATAAACCGATCTATTTTTTATTAAACCGGTTGGTTCGGTTCAAACCGATTTGGAGATCCCAAAACCGAACCGAACCATTTAAACAGAATTTCTTCAAAAACTAAACCGAACCGAACCATTTAAACCGAACAACCGATCCAATTAAACCGAAATTTGCCGGTTTGGTTTAAAACCGAAAAAACCGATCCATTTGAACACCCCTACTTCTGAGGACTACTTTTGCAATTTTTGTGGATAAATTCCCTTATTCCTAGTAGAATTCTTTTGCTTTTAATTGGTCGGTGGAGCATATGGATATCCCAGTTCATATCTACGGGAATAATCTGGGATGGGAGAATTAGAGCAGAGAATAGATATGCATATGCTTGATCCAATTGTCCAGTGGGCAGTGGCTATCAATCAAAGAGGAAAAAGATTCAATTATTTAATTATCTATTTGGAAAAGACATGTGTGGTTACTGTTTATCTCGAGAATCTTGACAGTAGGAGCCGGCATTGAATTTTTTTTTATAAACCATAATTAAAAAAAAAAAAATTTATGAAACTAATATAATTAGTTTTTTTTTTTTTTACAAAAACCATAAGAACCAAAATACTATTTCGGTTTGAACTTTTTTTTTATTGGACCGAATTGGCAATTCAGTACGAGGTGGTTTCACAAGTTTTCAGAAAAGATAGTGTAGCCTTCGGTGTAACACCCTTGGACCGAGATGCCATTTCGGCTCAATGTTCTTTTTAGAATTTGCTTATAAATATCCTTCTTCACCCTCCAACTCTCAGCCACCATTTGTAGATCTGAAGTTTTTCTTGTTATTTTTCCAAAAATATACAAATCTATGTTATTAGAATAAAAAATAAATGAGTTTTGAGGGTTGGGAAAAAAAATAATGAAGCTTGGTTCGGGTGGAAAGAAAAGAGGAAGGAGGAAGGAATGAAAAGAAGAGAAGAGAGATAAACTTGGGAACTGCTGCCTCTTGGGTGAAAAAAAAATAACTCATGGGACCGAAATGTCATTTAGGCCCAGAGAGTTTATTGATTTTCTGTGGCCATTAGGCTGAAAACCAGTGAAACCTTGTACCGAATTGCCAATTTGGTCCAGAAAAAAAAATTCGAACCGAAATGGCAGTTTGGTTCTTATGGTTTTTGTAAATACAAAACTAATCATATTGGTTACATAAATTTCTTTTTTTAGTTATAGTTCATAAAAAAATTCCGCCGGCATTCACTAGATATATATCCTGCATTTTGAAATATGCATATTATGGATGAAGTTAAGCAATCTATTTGAACCGTTAAATATAATTTTTATATGAAAATATACACATAAATTAAATTTTTTATTTTTTTTATTTTCTTTTACTATTTTTCTAAATAGTTAGAAAATCACTTGATCTAAAAGGGTGATTCTCTATCTATTCGAAAAAATAAATAAATAATTTCAAAAAATATAAAATTGCCTCCAAATATATTTTCATATGAAAATTAGATTTAATAATTTATATTAATTGTTTGAACTTTAAAAATCGATATATGAATACGTAGCATGGATCGAGATCCATTCTTAATATGCATATTACCGTAGCCTCATTTTAGTTAAATCAGAATAGTCAAAATATCTGATTAAATGAACGAGTAATTAAATTTTTAGGAGACATTCTTCATTTTTGCGAGGTACCTCATGAAATATATAGTCTTGCAACAGAGTAGCATGCCAGTGTATTAATTTGTTGTAACTACATTACTATAGCTTTTATTTGCATAAAAATATAGATTTATCTTTCAAGATATATCAAATAATAATGTATGCAGGTTTTATATATTATTTAAAGCATAACTGTTACTTTTGATGATTGAATCAATTTAAACGTGTAAGTATTAGATAATATTTAAGATATAATTGTCAATTTTAATGGTTTAATCACTTGAAATGATTTCAAATTACTCAAACCATTTATTATCCTAGTTGGAGCAGGTTTTATAATTGTCAATTTTATGCAGGTTTTAAAAATCATTTGAAATATATTGTTTGTTTTGATGATTTAATAACTTTAATTGTGTCCAAATTTTATTTGAAACATCTAATATGTTATAACTGCTATAAAATTGTGAAACTTGATATATAAATATATATATCCTTTCGAAATTGCTCTAACAATAATAAGTTTTAAATAACATTAGGTATAACCGTATAACTGTTGAACTTCAAATCACTACAAACATTTTTTTTTGTTTATCATTACAAACTTCCCCAACCGCAGTGAACCTTGTCAGATTTGCTCATATTATCTTGTCGCATTTTGGAATTTAAACTGGGACCAAGAACTTACTAGAAGTAATATATTTCCGACTTCTAAGTTCCGGGGCAAATATGTACCACATGTTTTGGTTGTTTGACTGATAATTATGCACTGAACTGATTAAATGAAATCAAATTTCCCAAATAAAATATAAAATAAAGCATAATTATTATTTATTTTTTTGGAGTGCAAACACATTTATTAGTTCAACCCGTCGCCAAACAAAGCGTGTTCCAAACAAAAAGGAAAAAAAAAACATTAAAGAGCATCAGAAGTATTTCGTTTCTAAGTATTTCCTGATGAAAACATCATATCACGACATGTAGGAGTTCTCCAAGTGTTCTCTTTTGTTAACCAGCCATTGATTCATCAAAAGAGACTCTGATACCGAGCAGGGCCATGAGCTGAGCGACGAATTCAGGATGGCCAGGCCAAGCTGCACCAGTAACCAAGTTACCATCGGTAAAACAACGGTGAATCGGGTCGGGTTCAAGCCATGTCGCACCGGCAAGTACCACATTCAGCTTGACAGCAGGATATGCAGTGCATTTCCTCCCCTACAAAATTTTGGTTCCCATTGATGTAAATATTGAAATGCTTGTATTTTTTTTTTTCATTCAGTATGCACAAGGGTAAAAAAAAAAAACACTAAAAAAAAGGGAACTAAATATGGACCAAAATTATCATGCCTTCTGCGTTTTGATACCTAAACTAAAGCTACCCCCTTCTATTTGGTTAAAAACTAGTTGATACAGTTTAGGCTGGTAGCCTGGTATCATGCCTTTTAAATTTAATTAGCATGGTAAAAATATACATCAAGATATCAGTGGCAGGTATCCAGAAATTTATAAGGGACAAGTACATGAGGATCCCGAAGTGACTGAAGGAACACATAAAGTAGCTAAAATTCGGTTAAATACATAAATAAAAAGTCCAGGACCAAAGTGGGAATAACCAAATTCTACAAGGTCGTCTAATGAAATTTCAGACGAGCAGTTCAAATCACAGTTATCCAACGACCATTTGGACATTGTGCTTAAAACAAGACAAAACTTGCTACAAACATACATTAAAGAAACAAACCTTTAATACGCCAGCAGCAGACAAAATCTGCTGTCCATGACAAATCGAGGCAACTGGCTTCTTCTTCTCCATAAACTCTCTCACAATCTCTATCACCTTCTCGTTCAAGGCGAGATACTCTGGGGCCCGCCCACCAGGGATCACGAGTGCGTCATATTCTGAAAAATTTAACTGATCAAAAGAAGCATTGAGGGCGAAATCATGGCCGGGTTTCTCACTGTATGTTTGATCTCCTTCGAAGTCATGAATGGCAGTTGCACACTTGTCACCGGCTTGTTTGTCGGGGCAGACTGCATGCACAGTGCAGCCTAGGGCTTGAAGAGATTGGTATGGTACCATTACCTCATAATCCTCCATGAAGTCCTGTTTCAATTTTATATGTTTTTATATGAGGATATATCAGTAAAATAAAACTTCAAATCTTCTCATGTAGTAACTTGCAAGAGTAGCAGTATCAATTAGTTTTCCTCTTAAGCAAATTAGATCCATTATTATACTGCATTTTCAAATACCCAAAATATTATCTCTCTGATATTTCAAAATCAAATCCAACCACATTTTGGTCATTCCAAAATTCACCCCAACTATAACAACCGCTTTCTGGTATATTGTAAATAGGCCCAGTAGACTACAGTGCAATATTGTAACCTTAAGGAACACAATTTTATCGGATGCAACTTAGCAAAAAAAACCCATAGTATTGTTCCTAACAGAATTATCATAGGACAGTGATCTCAGCAATAATTGTCAAACTTAAGAGTGCTGCTAATATAAACCATTCCAGCTTAAAAAAAATAAACATACCCCACAAAGGAATAAAATCTTTTTATCCGAGCCAGAGACACTCCCTCCAAGAGCCTTGACAAACAGGCTGATAAACTCCGGGTGTGCATCATAAGTCGCACCCGTTATTAAATTCCCATCCGCTACACACTTATCCATAGTATCAGCCTCAACCCACTGGCAACCGGCATCAATCAAGGCTGGCTTGCATGCCTGATATGCTGTGCACGTCTTATTTGCGAGGACTCCTGCAGCAGCAAGGATCAGTTGACCATGGCAGACAGATGCGATCGGCTTGTTCGCTTGGAAGAACTTTTGGACCAAAGTCAAGACAGATTCATTTATGGCAAGGTACTCTGGGGCCCGTCCACCAGGGATGACAAGGCCATCGTATTGGGCTGCATCGATCGAGTCGAAGGTCGCATTGAGTGCGAAGTTGTGGCCTCTTGATTCAGAGTATGTCTGTAAGGTTCATACACTTAGAATAATAGTATTTGAGTAAAGAAAAAAGAAATATAGAAGTAAAGCTCCTATTTAATAACTAAATTCGCCAACAATTAGGAGGCAAAGAAGATTTCAAAAGATGTCAAAATGGACAATGTGATCAGCACGCTTTTAACTACTTTAAATTATTATTTTTACAACTCATAGCTGGCCCATGATTTGCCTGGCAAGATGAACCCCACATGCAAGGAGTTGACCCAAATGTACCATTTAATAATAAAACATTAAAACCCCAACAATTAGGAAGCACACTAAAATTTAAAAAGATATCAGAATATATCTCACGATTTGTATGTTTTTAATACTGAATTCTTTTTCCACCAGATTCAAAGGAGAGTTTATAGCCTAGGTTTCCCCATAACATGTACCAGTTTAAGCATACCACTCTTTCAGATTAATGGCACTAATTACCTATTTCAAAGACTAAAACACCTACAGAATCAAAATAACATATTTCTCCTGAACAGTTGAACAAAGAAGCCATTACTTGAGAAGTCAAAGCAACCAAACGTGAGAAATTACCAAAATTAATCCTTATATATATGATCAAGTTATTAGAAGAACCATGCAATTGGCTTGATTACTCTGAAAAGTGAAAAATTAAAAAGAAAATTGAAATTAAATTACTTGGTGGCCTGATGATTGATGCACAGCAGTGCGACAAACATCTCCAGCCTTCTTCCCTGGGCAAACGGCATCGACATCGATCCCATACGCCTGTAAAGCTTGGAAAGGCACCATCACCTACAAATCATAACAAAAAAACCAACCGATTAATCAATCTATCTCCAATCATTGCGTGGAGTATATATACCAGCGTTAACCACAGATTCAGTAAAGCAACAAATTATTTCAGAAGGCATGAATAATCAGAAGTACTTCATAATCCTCCGCATAGTCACCGCACAGCAAGAGCACTTTTTTCGCCATTTCTCTCCTCTGGAAGAATCGGAGATGATGCTGGAAGTCTGGTACTGGAGACTGGAATGCGACTTCACTGGTCAATATATTAGCTAGAGGTGCTATCGGTCGGGTCGGGTCCGGATCCTATTATATTTGGACCCGTACCCTAAAAGTCTTCGGGTCCAAATTTCGATCCATACACTTATTTATTTCAAATCGGGTCGGGTCCAGATCCGGATACCTATCTACGCGTAGATATTTCGGATCCAGTCTTTCGGTTTCGGATAGATAGATACCCATAACTTGTTTATAGATTATCGGGTCCGGTTCGGATAGATAGATACCCATAACTTGTTTATAGATTATCGGGTCCGGTTCGGATATAGGGCGGTTCCGGATCCGGAGCGGGGATATGTCACAACTCCCATACTATAGATGTTTTTCTTTTTTTTCTCATTAAGTGCCTTCAATAATATTTTGTGAAACTTGGGTAGTATTTTCAGGATTTGATTGTTGATTGTTTGAAGTACTCGTGGTGTAACAAAAAATATTCGAAAGTTTTTTATTTTTTGTTAATAGCAGCTTTTGAATTCAGGAGGCTTGAGATAAATAACTTTTGAAAGTCAAAATATTGAAGAATAGATATAATTTTTAGAAAGTAAAATATTGGAGATGGTGATTTCCTTTTCTATGATTCAAAAAAATCCATGAATGAAATATTAATACTAATTTGTTTGAATAGATAATTAATTTTATGACATTTGATTTCAATGAGATTTATTGCGAATGACATATCAATGAGAGCAATAAATTTTCATGATAATGAGAATGATATATAAAGCAGATATTGAATGATATATTCAAAGCAATAAATTTTATTTAAAAAATTAATATGCAAAATGTGATTATTGGCGTGACATTTGTTGATTTGATTATATGTAAAATTGTATTTTCATAGTTATTCATATATGTTTTATCAGGTATTTATATGGGTATTGGGTCGGGTTCGGTTATGGGTCGGATAACTAAATCAAACCCATATCCTATCTATTACAATATCGGTTCCGGTTCGGATCCGGATCGGATATTAAATTATTAATTTTGTAACCGTATCCGTAATTTAACCAGTTATATTTTTTAAACCATACCCTACCCAAATTAACCGGATCCGGATCGGTTCCGGGTCGGATCCGGTTCGGTTCCAGATCGGATCCGGGTAATCGGATAAAAGTAGCACCTCTAATATTAGCTCTAGACTACTGATCTGATCTTATGTTTTTTTATTCTGATCTGATCCGATCATATCTCATGTTGACTAGCAACAGCCTATATTTGAAGGCCCATGGGCCGATTGACAGGATAAGGAGATGTATAGAGGTTCTCTCAAGTTTGGAATGAGAACGGTCCGTTCGATGCATCAAAATTCATGTAGACAGTTTAAGGTTGAGCGGATCAAATCTGAACGAATCTTGAGATGCATTGAATGAATTCGGTCAGAGCTCGGACAAAATTTGATCCAATGCCCGTTGGATCGCCTCCACTGGCTAATTGTGCTAGTGGAAAACAATGTGTCGAAGTTTTACTAGTTTGGGAGTTTTGCTGCCGACATTATTTCAATTTTCAATTTTTAATATTTGGATAGAAACGATTTTAAGTGTTGGTAGGTACGAATTTCATTTTCTTTTGCTAGATTAATTGCTATTTTTATTAAAAAGTTTGAGCATCTAATAACTTGTTGCAAGATGCCGCAATAAAGAAAGTAAATTATGCGAAGCTTTTTTTTTTTGTATCATTATCGAAAACACTATTTTACAGTTATAATAGTTATAATTTTAAAAAAATAAGTATACAATTAGTAAGAAAATGCCAAAAAAAAATTTCATACCACCCTAAAAAATCAGAATTAAATCAATACCCCCCGTTTATTCAGAATTCAGATTCCACCACGTACGCATACTGGATCTGCGCACGGATCCCCAATCCGTACGCGTAGTGGATATGCGGACCGATCCGCTCGCACACTGGATATGCGCACGGATCCGTGCGCATAGTGGGTCGGCGCACTGACCCGTTCGCGTAGCCAATATGCGTTCGTGTTAGCTTACAACTATATATGCAGAAAATCGGTTATGTCTTCTATTCTTTACTCATTCTTCACCAAAGCTGCTGCATAGGTGCGTTTTTTACCATTTTTTTTTCAAAAAAACATATTTTTTTGTATTATTTTTTAATTTAGTGCATTATTTTGTAATATTTAGGTTCATTCAACCAATTATGATTGGAATTGCTTTATATTCTGGTGGTGAAGTATTACAAGGACCAAATGGCGCTTATTATAGCCACCAAATGTCAAAAATGTTCAATATCGGCTTAGGTTTGGATTTTAGAGGTATAAATAAGAAAGTGTACCAACAACTCGGTATTGACCACCGTCATTATGAACTGGTAATTACCGCAAGGATCAATATTGGCCAAGGCAACCAAACCTGGTTCCAACAGTTTCCGATACAAGACGATAACAGTTGGGGGTTATATGTCGAAATGACAACGAATATGACCACTCCTTTCAAGTTCCTAGAGTTATATGTGGTAGCCAACCCAGACAAAACCCTAGACAGAACTCCAGACACAACACCAGACAATTGTTGCAGTTGACTCAGGGTTTGAGGCTCGAGCAATCTGTAGCGGGTCCTAGTCGGGCGCCATCCGTAGCGGGTCCAAGTCGGGCGCCATCTGTAGCGGGTCCTAGTAGGGTCTAATCTGATAGGGGTCGATCTCTGATTCCATCCTCGTCCTCTAGCCGAGTCCAATCTGAAAGGGACCGATCTGGAACCCCAGAACGACTTTATTATGCTGATAATACGGACGACGATCCTGAAGAAAGGGAGACAGAGGCTAATTGGGATGATAATGGGGACGGTGGGGTATCAGATCACAGATGAGGATACTGGTATTCCTGTGCTTGGTAGGCGGAAGTGGCCTTTATTGGGTCATGGGGAAAGACATCCGTTTGAGCAATTTCATGACACATCAGGGCCAGTGATAAATCCAACTGTAAATCATCTTGCGTACGGTTTTCATTGCTACCGCTGGTTGACGCCATACTAACATCAAATTTATCAATTTTGTCAATTTTAGCCTTTATCGATAATATACCATCATTCTTGGATAGATCGGTAAAAAGTCATACAATACGGTAATTCAGAAAAATAAATTTTTGATTTGGTGCATTTCTACTCAATTTTGGTCTAAATACAACAATGTAATAATAATAATAATAATATATCACAATATTTGGAAAATTCTAAATTCTAAATACAATTCACAATTCCAAATTAGTCTAAATACACAAATTTTTTGGTACCCAACTAAACTAAACTAAACTACTTAATAAAAAATGTACTAAATAAACTAAACTACTATTTTGGTCTAATTTACAATATACTACTATTTAATAAAAAAATATACACAAATAATAGTATATTGTAAATTACACAAATATTTACAAATATACTACAATGTACTATTTTAGTCTAATTTACACAAATATTTACAAAACTACACAAATATTTTGATATAGTTTACAATATACTACTATTTTGGTACCTAACTAAACTAAACTACTTAATAAAAAATTAAATAACAAAATTAACTGAAAAAAAAGTTACCTGTTCTGGACGGGCTGCGCGCTGGGTTGGGGCTGGGGTAGGGTAAAAAATGAAGCCGCGCGGGGGTATATATGTTTTTAACATGAACGCGGATTGGGTACGCGAACGGGTTGGTGCGCCGACCCAATACGCGCACGGATCCGTGCGCATAGCCAAAGTGCGAGTGGATCGGTCCGCATAGCCAATACGTGTACGTATTGGGAATCCGTCCGCAGATCCACTAGGCGCACGTGGTGGAATCTAAATTCTGAATAAACGGGTGGTATTTATTTAATTCCGATTTTTTAGGGTGGTAAGAAAAAAAATTTCGGGCATTTTCTCGAGTAAAGTTATGACACAATCTAATAATTGAAAAACGTAAAGAGGACTAATTTAGTGAATCCACAATTTTCATAACAAATATAATTCCCCATTGATGTTATTTAAGAGAACAATATCTTTACTATAGGCAGGGGCGGAACCAGGATTTGAATATAGGGGGGGCTAATCATCATTTAAGAAAAATAATAAAAAATAAAAAAATTTATAACACAAAATCTTTCACTATTGTAACAAAATCTTTCACTATTGTAGTTCATAAAAAAATACAATAAATAACTAGCATCAATAAAATACCATCTCTATCAAAACTAAATTAAAAACATGAAATTCATAAATTATTTAAATTTTGACCTATGATTTCCTAAAAAATCAAATTCAACAATAATCTCATCTGAAGTAATCTTATTAGCTAGTTCTTTCTCAATATAAACAAGCATGTAATCTCTGAGAAATTCATCACCCATCTTATTTCGAAGCGCAGTTTTAACGAGCTTCATAGCTGAAAAAGCTCGTTCTGTAGTAGCAGTTGAGACAGGAAGAGTAGCAGTTAATCGAATCAATCTATCAACTAGAGGATACACAGCGGATTTGCCACTTTCCACTAGTCGGTGACATAAGTCAGCCAACGACGAGGAGTCTTTAAGAACTGGGCTATTTCTTATGTCAATCTCATAATGTCGCAATTGACATTCTAACAGTGCTTTTTCTTGACTAGTAAAATCTGCCGGGTAGAATTTCTCTGCCAATTTACAAGCATTTTCAATACTAAATGACTTCATCTGTCTTGGGTCTAGACCAGCACTAAGGGTAAGAAGTTCAGTAGATTGCTCACTAAATCGACCATTTATCTCTTGTAATTGTTGATCTATTGTGACATTAAATATGTCTACCCGATAATGATGTTCTACAGTGGTATTGTCATTCTTACTACGAGATCGAATAAGATCAACAAATTTTTTATTCATATCGGGAATTTCAATCTCATGTTTTGTACAAAACAATTTTACCTTATCCAAAAGAGGCTCCCAACCATGATCACTTTTTATCTCAAAGTTGCAATGAATAATAATTTTAAAAAATACAATCAAATACAAACCTCAATTAAAATGAATTTCGTAGCTCTTCTTTAACTTTGTTTTATGAATTTCTGGAGATGAACTGTGTGGGATTTCGCCTCTGAATTTTCTGAATTTTCTGATAGTTTGCGTTTTTTTGGTGAACTGGAGTCTGGAGATCTAGAGATTTCTTTCTTTCAATCATTCAATAGATTTCCTTTTTTTAATTTTCTTTAAACGATTCAACTTTCCAAATTGCAAGAGCAAACAACAGCCAACTAGTTTTCTATTTTTTTAATATTGAGTGCGGAAATCGAGGAGTCAACAATAAATGGAAATAAAAAGCGGTCAAATGTTTTGCTCTCAATATTTATTCTTAGGACCCTATAAATTTGTAATATTACATAGGGGGGGCTACCATGTACAAAAAATAAAATTTATTTGAACTTCTATGTACTTGATTAAAAAAAAAAAATGAAAGGGTGGCTTAGCACCCCCTGGGATATACTATGTTCCGCCACTGACTATAGGTAGGTCCACATGTTTTCTCACCAATTTTTTTTTTGTAACACAGAAAATCGAATTTATGACTCCCGTTCAATTCAAATATTATTTTTTCTTATCTAATTTCATTCACTTACTATTGTTTACTTTTTCAAATTTTCCATCTTCTTTAGCAAGATTCTCAAAGTTGATTTTTTTTTTTCCAAAAATTTTAGAGAAAGAAATATCAAGGTGGTCCAAATATTTAGGTTACAACAATAATAATTGGTGACAAAAGGTCAGTTCGTTTTTTTTTTGTAATTTGCAGCATAAATACAATTTATGGAACGTAAACTTGTACAAATAACTGGGAGCAACAAATTTTTATTATTAAATTTATGTAAAAAAATATTCAGTAATTTTTTTTTGACAAAAGTGTGATCTTCCCATTTTATTAAATTTCCAAACCATACAAGCATAACATTTTTTAGGGAAAAATACTAAACATCTAGCATCGATACCCTAAGTATTATATCTACGTAGTACATCCAATACCAAAATATTAAAATTATTACCTTAATCAATAATAAAAACTACAAATCCAACTCAATTATTACATTTTCAAAAATTACTCCTAATAAAAGCAAAAATTACTCCTAAAAGCAATAGAAAACATGATCAACTCCTCCAACTACAAGCCATACCAAGCAAAAAATTAGCCCGATACTCCCTACATATCCAACAAGTCCTCATCTAAGTCCGTTCCACACATTGTTGCCATGTCCATATCCACTGTCATATCCATCTCTTCTAGTTGTGTTTCATCATTTTTCTAGCTGTTTATCATCTTGTACCTGTTGTCTTTATGTTATAGTAGTTGTCTTAGTTGTCTTTCATTTTCTTCTGTTTCTATTTCACCTTCTTCTAGTTGTATTTCATCTTCTACTAATTATTTTTCATCTTCTTCTAGTTGTCTTTCATCTTGTATTAGTTGTCTTTCATTTACTACTGGTTATATTTCATATTCTTCAGGTTGTATTTCATCTTCTTCTAAGTATCTTTTATCTTGTATTAGTTGTCTTTCATTTCTACTGGTTGTCTTTTATCTTCTTCTGGTTGTTTTTCATCTTCTACTTGTTGTTTTTCATCTTCTACTAGTTGTCTTTCATATTCTCCAGGTTGTCTGTCCTCTTCTTTTTGCTGTCTTTCGTGTTCCAGTAGATGAAAGACAACCAGTAGAACATGAAATACAATCAGTAGTAGTTGAAAGAAAACCAGTAGAATATGAAAGACAACCAGGACAAGATGAAATACAACTAGTATAACATGAAAGACATGTAAAAATGAAAGATAACCCGTACAAGATGAAACACAACTACAATATAATGAAAGGCAACATGTAGAACATGAAAAACAACTAGTACAAGATGAAACACAACTAGAAGAACATGAAAAACAACCAGTAGTAGATGAAACACAACCAGGAGAAGATGAAATACAATAAGTAGAAAATAAAATACAACTAGTAGAACATGAAATATAACTAGTACAATATGAAAGACAACTACAAAAATATGAAAAACAACCATTAGAACATGAAAGACAACTACCAGAAGGTGAAAGACAACTAGTAGAACATGAAATACAACCAGTAGTAGATGAAAGATAACAAGTAGAAAATGAAAGACGACTAGTAGATCGTGAAATGCAACTAGTAGACATGAAAGACAACCTGTACAATATGAAAAATAACTAGTAGAACATTAAAGACAACCAGTACAAGATGAAAAACAACTAGTAGAACATGAAAGACAACCATTATAACATGAAAGACAACCAGTACAAGATGAAAGAAAAGTAGAATATGAAAGACAACCAGTAGAACATGAAATACAACTATAAGAAGATAAAAGACAACCATTTGAATTTGAAGGACTACTACTAGAAGATGAAAGACAACCAATAGAACATGAAAAACATAAGTAGAACATGAAAGACAACTAGTAGAACATGACAAAAAACTAGTAGAACATGAAATACAACTATGAGAATATAAAAGACACCCATTAGAACATGAAAGACAACTAGTAGAAGATGAAAAAACAACTAGTAGAACATGAAAGACAATTATTAGTAGATGAAAGACAACAAGTAGAATATGAAAGACAACCAGTAAAACATGAAAGACTATAAGTAGAACATGAAAGACAACCACTACAAGATGAAAAAAAACTAGTAGAGCATGAAAGACAACTAGTATAACATAAAAGACAACTAGTACAAGATGAAAGACAACTAGTAGAATATAAAAGACAACCAATAAAGCATGAAATACAACCAGTACAAGATGAAAGACAACTAGTAGAATATGAAAGACAACCAATAAAGCATGAAATACAACCAGTACAAGATGAAATACAACTGGCAGAACATGAAAGAAAACTACAAAATGATGAAAGGCAACCTGTAGAACATGAAAGACAACCAGTACAAGATAAAAGATAAACACAAGCAGTAGAACATCAAAGACAACTAGCAAACATCTAGTAGAAAATAAAAGACAACCAGCAGTAGATGAAAGACAACTAGTATAATATGACAAACAACAAGTAGAACATGAAAGACAACTAGTAGACAATGAAAGAAAACCAGCAGAACATGAAATACAACTACAAAAAGATTAAATACCACAATTAGAACATGAAAGACAACTACTATAAGGTGATAGACAACTAGTAGCTTTCATGTTCTACTGGTTGATTTTCATATACTACTTGTTGTATTTCATTTCTTCAAGTTGTATTTCATCTTCTTCTGGCTGTCTTTCATTTTGTACTGGTTGTGTTTCATGTTCCACTGGTTGTCGTTCATATTTTACTGGTTATCTTTCAAGTTCAATTGGTTGGCTTTCATCTTCTTGTAGTTGGATTTCATGTTCTAATTGTTTCATATCATCTTCTTGTAATATTTCATGTTCTACTTGTTGCATTTTATGTTCTACTTGTTGTCTTTCATGTTCTACTGGTTGTCTTTCATGTTCTACTGGTTGTCTTTCATATTCTTCTAGTTGTATTTCATGTTTTACTGGTTGTCTTTCATGTTCTACTCGTTTTCTTTCATCTTGTACTGGTTGTCTTTTCATATTCTTCAAGTTGTATTTCATCTTCTTCTAGTTGTTTATCATCTTGTACTATTTGCCTTCCAAGTTCTACTTGTTATCTTTCATCTTGTAATAATTGTCTTTCATGTTCTACTAGTTGTCTTTCATATTATACTGGTTGTCTTTCATCAACTACTGGTTGTGTTTCATTTCTTCAAGTTGTAACTCATCTTCTTTTAATTGTTTTTCATCTTGTACTGGTTGTCTTTCATCTTCTATAGTTGTATTGCATGCTCTAATGGTTTCCTTTCATCTTCTTGTAGTTGTATTTCATGTTCTACTGGTCGTCTTTCATGTTCTACTCGTTGCCTTTCATCTTGTACTGGTTGTCTTTCACGTTCTACTAGTTGCCTTTCATCATGTACTTGTTGTCTTTCATCTATTATTGGTTGTCTTTCATGTTCTACTCGGTGTCTTTCATGTTTTAGTGGTCATCTTTCAAGTTCTACTGTTTGTTTCTCATCTATGACTTTTCATGTTCTATTAGTTGTTTTTCATGTTCTATAGTTGTCTTTATCATCATGTAGTTATCTTTCATAATCTATTAGTTGTCTTTCATCTTGTAATAGTTGTTTTTCATGTTCTACTGATTGTCTTTCATCTTCTTCTAGTTGTATTTCATCTTCTTTTAGTTGTATTTCATATTCTTCTAGTTTTCTTTCATCTTGTACTGGTTGGCTTTCATGTTCAGCGGATTGTCTTTCTTCTTCTTCTAGTTGTATTTCATATTCTTATAGTTGTCTTTCATCTTGTACTGGTTGTCTTTCATTTTTTACTGGTTGTCTATTATGTTCTACTTGTTGTCTTTCATTTCTACTTGTTGTATTTCATCTTCTTCTAGTTGTCTTTCATGTTCTACTGATTGTCATTCATTTTGTATTGTTTGTCTTTTATTTTCTTCAAGTTGTATTTCATCTTCTTCTAGTTGCCTTTCATATTGTATTGGTTGTCTTTCAGGTTCTACTGGTTGTTTTTCATCTTGTAATAGTTGTCTTTCATGTTCTAGTTGGTGTCTTTCATCTACTGCTGGTTGTGTTTCATTTCTTAAGTTGTATTTAACCTTCTTCAAGTTGTCTTTCTCCTTGTACTGGTTGTCTTTTATCTTCTTGTAGTTGTATTTCATGTTCTACTGGTTGTCTTTCATTTTGTACTGGTTGTCTTTCACGTTGTACTAGTTGTCTTTCATCTTGTACTTGTTGTCTTCCATCTACTACTTGTTGTCTTTTTATCTACTACTAGTTGTCTTTCATGTTCTACTCGGTGTCTTTCGTGTTCTAGTGGTCATCATTCGTGTTCTACTATTTGTTTTTCATCTACTACTGGTTTCTTTCAATACATTAGTCTTTCATGTTATACTAGTTGCCTTTTATCTTATACTGGTTGTCTTTCAAGCTCTACATGTTGTTTTTCATCATCTTGTAGTTATCTTTTATGTTCTATTAGTTGTCTTTCATCTTGTATGATGATTGTTTTTCATCTTCTTCTAATCGTATTTCATCTTCTTCTAGTTGTCTTTCATGTTCTACTGGTTGTCTTTCATCTTGTACTAGTTTTTATGTTCTACTACAAGTTGTATTTCATGTTCTTCTAGTTATATTTCATCTTCTTCTAGTTATCTTTAATCTTGTATTGGTTGTCTTTCATGTGCTACTTGTTGTCTTTCATTTCTACTGGTTGTCTTTCATCTTCTTCTAGTTGTCTTTTATGTTCTACTAGTTGACTTTCATCTTTTAATGGTTGTCTTTCATGTTCTTCAAGTTGAATTTCATCTTCTTCTAGTTGTATTTAATCTTGTACTGGTTGTCTTTCAAATTCTACTTGTCTTTCATCTTGTACTAGTTTGTCTTTCATGTTCTATAAGTTGACTTTCATCTTCTTGTAGTTGTATTTGATATTCTCTGGTTGTCTTTCATCTTATTGTAGTTGTCTTTCATGTTCTAGTGGTCATCTTTCATGTTCTACTAGTCCTTTTTATCTACGACTTGTTGTCTTTCATATTCTACTGGTTTTCTTTGATGCTCTATTCGTTGTCTTCCATCTTGTACTGATTGTCTTTCATGTTCTTCTAGTTGTCTATCACCTTGTTTGTCTTTCAAGTTCTATTTGTTGTCTTTCATCTTGTAAGAATTGTCTTTCATGTTCTACTAGCTGTCTTTCATCTACTACTGGTTGTGTTTCATTTCTTCAAGTTGTGTTTCATCTTCTACTAGCTGTCTTTCATTTTCTACTGGTTGTGTTTCATCTTCTTCAAGTTGTATTGGTTGTCTTTCATCTTGTAAGAATTGTCTTTCATGTTCTACTGGTTGTCTTTCATATTCTACTAGCTATCTTTCATCTACTACTGGTTGTGTTTCATTTCTTCAAGTTGTGTTTCGTCTTCTTCTAGTTGTTTTTCATTTTCTACTGGTTGTGTTTCATTTCTTCAAGTTGTGTTTCATCTTCTTCTAGTTGTATTTCATATTCTACTCGTTGGCTTTCATCTTCTAGTAGTTGTATTTCTTGTTCTAATGGTTTCCTTTCATATTCTTGTAGTTGTATTTCATGTTTTACTGGTTGTCTTTCAAATTCTACTTGTTGTCTTTCACGTTCTACTCGTTGTCTTTCATCTCGTATTTATTGTCTTTTATCTACTATTGGTTGTCTTTCATGTTCTACTCGGTGGCTTTTATGTTCTAGTGGTCATCTTTCATGTTCTACTTGTTGTTTTTCATCTTCTACTGATTGTCTTTCATGTTATACAAGTTGTCTTTCATCTTGTATTGTTGTCTTTCATCATCTTGTAGTTATCTTTCATGTTCTATTAGTTGTCTTTCATCTTGTAATGGTTGTCTTTCATGTTCTATTGATTGTTTTTCATTTTCTTCTAATTGTATTTCATCTTCTTTTAGTTGTCTTTCCTCTTGTACTGGTTGTGTTTTTGATGTTCTACTGGTTATCTTTCATGTTCTGCTAGTTGTCTTTCATCTTGTACTTGACTTTTATGTTCTACTACTAGTTGTTTTTTATCTTCTACTGGTTGTTTTTCATGTTCTGCTGATTTTCTTTCATCTTCTTCTAGTTATATTTCATGTTTTTCTAGTTGTATACTTTGTCACACCCCCGATCCGGAGGTGCAACAGCCTACCGCATCTATTTACCATTCAATATACATAACATAAGGCATGGATCTTTTTATGCATTGCCAATAGCATCCTTTATTTTTACCACATCCCAATATATTTACAAGAATTATCTGACCATTTATAGTGGATGATACTAAAGAAATACTATTTACACCATGTCAGATAAAATAATCCCAAATCACATACCTTTAGGTGGCCCTGCTGTCAATTATTATCCCAAAAACGTTTCTTGGTCTTCGTCTAACAAACCTGTGAATCACACAAGGGGAAACAGGTGAGAAATAATGAATTATTTCTCAGTGCTGATTGTCACTCAGATTATTGGATTCGAAGGAAATCCATATTCAGAATGAAATCTCTGCACGAGAAACTAACAGTTCATTTCATAATGACGAATGCAAATGCTCAATAACAATATTCAATTGAACGACAAAAATTACATAAGTAAATCAGAACTCTAAGAATCTTATTAGAATAAATGGTTTGGGTCAAAATCTTTTAAACCAGTCCGGTAATGTTTTGGACCTAATCTTTACAACCACTAAGTCGGGTAACGTTTCGTTTCTTAACTTTACAATTTCTAGTCTGGTAACACTGACAGATACCATAACATGTATCTGTCATGTTAGGGCTTATATTGTTCCAACTATCCTGACAATTTGTTAACGGAAACAATACATAGTCAATATCACAATGCCATCATTATCGAAAAGAAAATTAATGATAAGACAATTACCACAGTTCATTAGTCTTACAGTCACAATTCACATTTATTCAATATCCCCTACCCAACCGGTATTGGATTCAGTTGGGGCCATTCACCATATGCGCATAAGGGTCTTGGAGTAGCTAGCTATACTTTATGATATATTAATCCTGTTTCTCCATTATATAGAGGTTCAAGGATTACAGTATTCCATATTCAATCAATTCGATCACTGTGGTCTCAATCAATCGATTAACAATATCAACAAGACAGTCAACAGACTTACCTGTAATGGGCTATGCATATGATGCAACATTTCAATACATGCAGTCAATTAAATATTCAAAATGCACAACGAGTTACGATTTAATTCCTAGTCATGAATCTCAAACTAATCCAATAACTCCGCACCTGATATCGTAGGCCGTAAGCAAGGTCACCAGCAATCCATTCTTCTTGAACATTCTATCTCACCAGTCTCTTTCATAATTACGCTTATACAGTACATATATTTTGATCAATACTTATCATATTTTTGTATAACAGAACAATTCACTTGTTTCAATATTTAAATCCTCTATGTGTGTTTGTTCAATCATTTAAGTTTCATATGTCTGTATATATCTTCTGTTAATTTTAAACTCATAATATGCTTTATAACATCCCATCATCATCATGTTTAATAAATAAAGTACTTATTTAAACTGATGGCATCTTTTAATTGATTAGTTTATCATTATCATTATATTGTTTTTAATTAGATCCTATGTTACTCGGATACTCCAATATAGGCTCCGTACCCGTATCGGATACGTATCGGATACCGATACGCGCCCGATACGGCACCGATACGTATCCGATATGCCAGCTGGCGTATCCGTGACGTGGCGTATCCTAACTCGGCCGATACGGTCGCCAATATGCTGTTGAAACAGCTGGATACGGCTGAAACGCTGAAACGGCCAATACACTCACCCGTGGACCGCGCCGCACCCATGAACCGCGTCCGTGAACCACTCCCGCACCTGTGGACTGCGCGTGAACCACTCCCGTGCCCGTGAACCGCCCGCGTGAACCGTGCGTGAACCACTCCTTGTGGACCGCGTGTGAACCAGCAAAATTGACCTTTTTTTTTGCCCCACGCGGGACTCGAACTTGGGCTACCCAGATTTGTGTCAAAAAGCTTTATCCACTACACCAAAGCTTGGTTTGTGTTATAATCTATATATTACAGTATATATTATATTCTTATGTTAAGCCTTTAATTTTTTATACAAATTTAATTTAAGTTATGATTATCTAAATACATTAATACAATATATAAAATAATAAAAAGTAATAGATATAATCGACGTATCGTATCCTTGATTTTTGAAAATTGCCGTATCGCCGTATCCGTATCGTATCCGATACGATACCCGTACCCGTATCCATGCAACATAGATTAGATCACTCAAAATTGTTAATCTTCTAGTCCAATCTGTTCAATCAAGTCTACATAATTAAATCTGAATCCAACAGTCCAATCAAGTTCATTTAACTAATAAAATTTTCAATTGTCTAACTACTTAAACCTAAGTCCAATAACAAGTACAATCAATTATTCTTTTCTTTAATTCAAATTTCAAGGCTAGCCATGAGTTAACATTTTGTATTATGCACTTTAGTCCCTCTAACTAGATTAAATCACTGACTCATAGAAATTTTATCCAATTAAAACATTTTGCTTTATATTTCTTTTACAATGAAAGACTCAGAAAAACATGAAAGATAACCAGTAGAAAATGAAAGACAAGCAGTAGTAGATGAAAAACAACCAGTAGAACATAAAAGACAACTAGTATGAGATGTAAGACAATTAGTAGAACATGAAAGACAACAAATAAAACATGAAAGACAACTAACAGAACATGAAAGAATTAGAACATAAAAGACAACTACTAGAATATGAAAGATAATCAGTAGAACATGAAAGACAACCAGTAGTACATGAAAGACAACAAGTAGAACATGAAAAACAACCAGTAGAACATGAAATACAACTACAAGAACATGAAATTCAACTAGTAGAACATGTAGGACAACTACTAGAAAATTAAAGACAACCAATAGAGAACATGCAAGACAACTACTAGAAAATAAAGGACAACCAGTAGAACATGAAAGACCGCAGCTAGAGGATACCAGCAGAAGTTGAAAGACCACTAGTACAAGATGACAGACAACTAGCAGAACACAAAACACAACCAGTAGAACATGAAAGACAACCTGAAGAAGATGAAAGACAACCACTATAACATCAAACACAACCAATAGAAGATGAAACACAACCAGTAGAATATGAAAGACAACCAGTAGAACATGAAAGACGATCAGTACAAGATGAAAGACAACAAATAGAATATGAAAGACAACTGGTAGAGCTTGAGAGACAACTAGAAAAATATGAAATACAACTAGTAGAAATGAAAAACAACCAGTACAAGATGATAAACAAGTAGAAGAAGATGAAATATAACTAGTAGAAGATAAAACACAACCACTAGTAGAATATGAAAGAAAAAACCAGTAGAACATGAAATACACCCAGTAGAAGATGAAAATACAACTTGTAGAAACTGAAAGACCACTACAAAAATATGAAAGACCACTACAAGAAAGATAACTAGAAGAACATGAAAGGCAATCGGTATAGCATGAAAGACAATAAGTAAAACTTGAAATACAAACAACAGAACATGAAAGACAACCAGTAGAAGATAAAAGACAACTAGAAGAAGATGAAATACAACTAGAAAAAATTAAAGACAACTAGAAGAACATGAAAGACAACTAGTTGAACATGAAAGACTAACAATACAAAATGAAAGACAACTTGTAGAAGATAAAAGACAACTAGAAGAAGATGAACAAGTTGATTAAGAAAGACAACTAGTACAAGATAAAGAGAATTAGAAGAAGACGAAATACAATTCTGAGAAGATGAAAGACAATACAACATGAAAGGAAACCAGTAGTAGATGAAAGACAAACCAGTACTAGTTCAAAGACAAGTAGAAGAAGATGAAAAACAACTAGAAGAAGATGTAACACAAATAGTAGCAGATGAAAGACAACTAATAGAACATGAAGGACAACTAGTACAAGGTGAAAGACAACTAATAGAACATTAAAAACAACTAGAAGAATATGAAAGACTAGAAGAAGATGAAATACAACTTGAAAAACATGGAAGACACCCAGTACAAGATGAAACACAACCAATACAAGATGAAAGACAACTAGTAGAACATGAAAGTCTACCAGTAGAACATGAGAGTCTACCAGTAAAATATGAAAGATAACCAATAAAAGGCAACTAGTAGATGAAAAACAACCAGTAAAACATGAAAGACAACTAGTAGTATATGAAATACAACTAAAAGAAGATGAAAGACAATAAGTAGAATATGAACAACAACCAGTGGAACATGTAAGACGACATGTACAAGATGAAAGACAAATAGAAGAAGATGAAATACAACTTGAAGACAACCAATAGTATGAAAGACAATCAGTTGAACATGAAGACAACCAATATAACGTGAAAGACAACCAGTAGTACATGAAAGACAACAAATAGAACATGAAATACAACCAATAGAACATGAAAACAACTACAAGAACAAGAAGGACACCTAGTAGAACATGAAATACAACTAGAAGAAGATGAAAGACCACCATTAAAACATGAAAGACAAACTACTAGAAGATGAAAAACAACTAGTTTAACATGAAAGAAAACGAGTAGAAACTAGTGGTAGATGAAAAACAACCAGTAGAACAGGAAAGACAACCAGTAGAACATGGAAGACAATTACAAGAACATGAAAGACAACCAGTAGAGCATGAAATACAACTACAATAAGATGAAAGACCACCATTAGAACATGTAAGACATCCAGTAGAATATGAATGACAACCAATAGAACATGAAGGACAACTAGTAGTAGATGAAAACAACCAGTAGGACATCAACGACGACCACTAGAACACGAAATACAACTGGTACAAAGGAAAGACAACTAGTAGAACTTAAAAGACAACCAGTAAAACGTGAAAGACAACCAGTAGAACGTGAAATACAACAAGTAGAACATGAAAGACAGCCAGTGGAACATGTAAGACAACATGTACAAGATGAAAGACAACAAGAAGAAGATGAAATACAACTTGAAGAAACGAAAAACAATTAGTAGTAGATGGACAACCAGTAGAAATTGTTAGACAATACAAGATTAATGACAATGAGTAGAACTTGAAAGACAACCAGTAGAGGATTGAAGACAACTACAAGAAGATGAAAGGCAACCATTAGAACATAAAATACAACTATTAGCAGATTAAAGTCAACCAGTAGAACATGAAGACCAGTAGTAGTTGAAGACCTACCAGTACAATATGAAAGACAACTAGAAGAAGATGAAAGACAATCAGTAGAACATGAAAGACAACCATTCCAAGATACAACTAGTAGAAAATGAAATACAACTAGAAGAAGATGAAAGACAATCAACAGAACTTGAAAAACAACTAGTACAAGATGAAATTCATCTAGTGAAACATGAAAGAAAACTACAATATGAAAGACAACCAGTGCAAGATGAAAAACTATTTGTAGAACTTGAAAGGCAACTAGTGGAATGTGAAAACCAACCATTACATGATGAAAGTCAACAAATAGAACATTAAAGACATCTAGTAGAAGATGAAAGACAACCAGTAGAACATGACATACAACTACAAGAAGACTAAAGACCACCGTTAGAACATGAAAGACAACTACTAGAAGATGAAAAACAACTACTAGAACATGAGAGATAACTAGTGGAACATTAATGACAACAATAAGTAGATGAAAAAAAACAACCAATAGAACATGAAAGACGACCACTAGAACATGAAATACAACTAGTACAAATGAAAGACAACTAGTAGAACATTTTATTTTTTAGAAATACAACTAGTAGAACATGAAAAACAACCAATAGAACATGAAAGACAACTAGTACAAATGAAAGACAACCAGTAGAACATGAAAGGCAACAAGTAGAAACGAATGACAACCGGTAGAACATGAAAAACAACCAGTACAAGATGAAAGAGAACTAGAAGAAGATGAAATACAACTTGAAGAACATGAAAACAAGTACAAGATGAAAGACAACTAGTAGAAATTGAAAAACAATCAATAGAACATGAAAAATAACTAAAAGAAGATGAATGACAACCTGTAGAAATGAAAGACAAATACAACATGAAGGGAAACCAGTAGTAGATGAAAGACAACCAGTACAAGTTGAAAGACAAGTAGAAGAAGATGAAAAACAACTAGAAGATGATGAAACACAAATAGTAGCATATGAAAGACAACCAGTAGAACATGAAGGACAACTAGTACAAGGTGAAAGACAACTAGCAGAACATTAAAAACAACTAGAAGAATATGAAAGACAACTAGTAGACATGAAAAACAACCTGTAAAACATGAAAGACAACTAGTAGAATATGAGAGACACCCAGTAAAAGATGAAACACAACTAATAAAACATGAAAAACAACCAGTAGAATATGACAGACAACTAGAAGAAGATAAACGACAACCAGTAGAACATGAAAATCAACGAGTAGAAAATGAAAGACTAGTAGAACATGAAAGAAAATCAATACAAGATGAAAGACAACTAGAAGAAGATAAAAGACAACTAAAAGAAGATGAAAAACAACTAGTAGTAGATGAAAGAGTTTCAATAAGAACAAGAAAAACAACTAGAAGAAGATGAAAGACAACAAGTAGAATATGAAAGACAACTAGAAGAAGATGAAAGACAACCAGTAGAAATACAATTATAAGAATATGAAAGACAACTAGAAGAAGATGATAGACAACCAATAGAACATGAAAGACAACAAGTAGAACATGAAAAAAACTTGTAAATATGAAAGAAAACCAGTACAAGATAAAAAGACAACTAAGAAGATTAAATACAACTAGAAGAAGATGAAAGACAGCCAGGGGAACATGAAGGACAACTAGTACAAGATGAAAGACAACATGTAGAAAATGAAAGACAAGTAGAACATGAAAGACAACTAGAAGAAAATGAAAGACAACAGTAGTAGATGGAAGACAATCTTTAGAACATGAAAGACAAACTAGTACAAGATGAAAGACAACTAGTACAAGATGAAAGACAACTAGAAGAAGATAAAAGACAACTAGAAGAAGTTGAAAGACAACAAGTAGAACATGAAAGACAACTAGTACAATATGAAAGACTACCAGTCGAACATGAAAGACATAAAAGACAACTAGAACATGTTATCTATGGTTGTCTTTTATCTTCTATTAGTTGTCTTTTGTCTTGTACTTGTTCTCTTTTATGTTCTAATAGTTGTCTTTCATCATCTTCTAATTGTCTTTATCTTATACTAGTTACCTTTCATGTTCTTCTAGTTATTTTTCATCTTATACTGGTTGTCTTTCATGTACTTCTGGTTATATTTCATGTTCTTCTAGTTGTCTTTTATCTTCTACTAATTATTTTTTATCTTCTACTAATTGTTTTTCATCATATTTTTGTTGTCTAATCTTGTACTAGTTGTCTTTCATTTTTTTTGAATTGTCTCTCTTCTTGGACTTGTTGTCTTTCATGTTCTACTGGTTGTCTTTCATGTTCTAGTGGCTGTCTTTCATATTCTACTGATTGTTTTTCATTTTCTTCTGATTTTTTTCTTCATATTCTACTAGTTGTATTTCAGGTTATAATAGTTATTGTCTTTCATTTTCTTGTACGTTGTTGTCTTTATTTTGAACTGGTTATCTTTCAAATTTTACTGATTGTCTTTCATATTTCATTGAAATTATATCATTAATATCACACGGAAGAATGAGAGCAAGTTTCAAATATAATTGTCCCCTACTTAATGAAAACTATGTTAGCAGCTATACCACTTAATGAATTACATGTTATATAAAACATACTCTATTTCTTTCATTCCAAATCAATCACAATGTATCCCCTTTTATTAATTGTATTAAAGGTCTATCTTTGATAGGTATATATGCATCTAGCATCCATATATCATTTATAGTTTCTCAATTTAAAGAAAAACATTAAATTGAGCAATCTAATTACAACTCTATAAAATAAAAGGACAAGTTACAAATAAATGATTCATAGATTCCTCATTTTTACAAAAACTACATTTGTTTTCTCCCTTTTAATATTTTTTTATTAGATCTGTTATAAATAAATGATTCAAAATTCTGTTATATCTAACTAACTATAGGAAAAAATATAGTAATTAGTTCACTCAGACATGAGAAAAAAAATAGGGTCTTTTCCATAAACTTTTTTATCGCCAACTATCCTCATACTTCTCTCTGTGCTGAGCTGATCCTCACAACTACGTGAGTAAAAGAAAATTCATAGAGACGACACATCCCATGATGAGTGTATAATAAAAAGTTACTAATTATTTACAACGTGTGCTGATTGGATGAACTTGCAACTGGGGCATTTAAATTGTTTAAATCCCTGTCATAACAATTATAATATCAAATTTATACATGGAACTAATATTGAAATTATTAGAAATATAGTTATGTTACATGGCACATATATCGCCATACAAAATAACATATATTAATAACATAACACGTAAGATAGATATACCAATAAAAAAAAATTTCAGGATCCAAAAGCAACTTACAAAAAAATTCAACTTGTGTGGTTCTTCTAATGTTTTGGTTTTCTCCCATGTCTAATAAGTTGTCTAAATAATATATAATCTTTGTATCATTACTTGTTATGAATCGGAGATAAATCTTGAACCAGACATATCAAAAATCAAATATATACACAATTATGACGAGACATGCTATTGGTGCCAATTGCAAAGTAGTCAGGAAAGTCATCAGCAAAGCATGAAATTAAGTCATGTAAGTTTTGCTTATGTCACAAAGTTTCCATTTATTTTATCTTTTGGTCCTTAATTAATTTAAGGCAAGAAGGCAAGAATCTTTGGTCCTTAAGCTGCTCTTTAAGTGTCATGTTAAGTCTTTCTAAAAAGAGAGGTTTTTGCATGTGAAAAAATTGTAAATTTCTCAGGTAGTCAACAAAATTTTTGCCCCATTTACAGAATTTTAACACGAGTAGAACTAGGGTGTTCCTAAGCTGACCAAGCCTCTTGTGAGCTCAACTCTAAAACCTATCGAATTGACTTCAAATGACATTTCCAAACCGTTAGATGTTCAATCTATATTAAAATGTGCTTGGAGACCAAAATTTACATTTTTTGGAATTTTTTTACTATTTATTAAGCCGGTTTGAAAACCGTTGTTTTTATTAAAATTATGCACCATTGGAAAACAACGTTTTTCAAACCGACTTAATAAATAGTAAAAAAATTCCAAAAAATGTAAAATTTGGTCTCCAAGCACATTTTAATATAGATTGAACATCTAACGGTTTAGAAATATCGTTTGAAGTCAATTCGATAGGTTTTAGAGTTGAGCTCACGAGAGACCTTGGTGAGCTTTGGAACACCCTAGTTCTACTCATTTTAACACTCCTTTTTTCTTATAAAAGATTGCCCAATAGCTTTAATTTTGTCATCGACGGTCTTTTTTAAATTTTTTCTTTGTTTCAATCAAATAACTTTATTTTTTGCGGAAGTGATACTTCTATTTACTTTTAGGATAAAGATTTTTTTTCCCCATCTCCTATCCCCCATTCATCCCCCAATCATTAATTATCTAGGGGACCACAACTTTAAGCACAAAAAGACAAAAGAAAACGTGTATCAATCATTAATTACATTGGGGACCGCTAATTAACTAGGGGGACCGCTTATATTTGAAAAATTTACAACTGACGCGCACAAGTATTCATATATAATACATCAAGTATTCATATATAATACATTAAGTATTCATCCTCCTTTTACGCGGATTTTGTTGCTGCAATGGTTAAGATGGGGGATATCAATCCGTTAACAGGATCGTCAGGACAAATAAGAAAGATTTGCAGTGCGATCAATTAATGTGCATGCATTCCAAACAATGTTTGCATCACTTGTTGATTTGTTCTCTTCATCTCTTGTAATTAATTTCTATCTTCTGATTTATACATTCTTTTATTAAATGTTTTAATGTTTGTACATTGAATTCATTCCGAAGAATTACTAAGGCTATTTAAATAAAAGGTGTAATAATCTTTGCAAGGAAATCTAGCAGAGATAAATGTTTCTCTAAACAATTCAATATATTCAATATATCTTACTAAACCGAATAGGCGTTCTTTTTTGTTTTCTTATTATTATTTTTTTCGTTTCTTATAGTTTCTTATACGATTTGGTGAAAAGTTCAATAATTCATTTTAGGGTAATATTTTTTAAAGCCTTCAAATTTTAAATTTATGACAAGTTAGCTTTCCAATTTTAATTTTGAAAATCAATTTCCCGAACTATACCCAATCAGTGACAATGACCGGACCCCTTAACAGCTAATGTGCTATTTGTAATCTCTTTAACACTTGTACAATTATATTTCAAGCTTGAAATACAAGTTTTGAATTTGAGCCATAAACCTTCTTAAAATTAATTTTATGAGAGATGC
Source organism: Carex kokanica (assembly GCA_025461125.1). NCBI lineage: Eukaryota > Viridiplantae > Streptophyta > Magnoliopsida > Poales > Cyperaceae > Carex > Carex kokanica. Next base: position 219,484 of record JAJGRX010001456.1, read on the forward strand.
GTCCAGATAAAATTGTATGATTTTTTAAATTTGTGTTTTACAACATCAAGTGGAAGAAAAATAAAAACATTAATTAGAATAATCTATTGTAGTAATTAACTAGATACGTCTATTTTTCCACCTTTTGGTCAAGTTAAAATAATGAACCCTAAAAATCAACAAGTTTACGCTGAGTGCATCTCTCATGAAATCAAACAATTTCGGTTTAAAATTTTGAAATAGAAATGGCAAAAAAAAAATGAGGTACGTAGTCTCATTTTGTGGCTTCAAATTAAATCTTATAAACACTCACAGTGGATGATTGGATGGCTTCGCTCTTTCCCACTCAGGAGCATAGGAAGGCGACACTGGAAGCCATTGCCAAACTCAACGGGGCACATCCGCCACCCACCTACGCGCAGATAACAGTACGACAACTCAACCCGCCACAGCGTCCCACCTCCCGAACACACAACGAATCAGAGATAGGAGTAACTGATCTTCACCAACCTAGGCCTTACACAGCTCATCTACGCATTAATGGAGAACCAAAGTCAGCAGCTTTTAAGAAGGATCAACTCAAAACCCAGCAGATTACAGCAAGCACCAGCAGAACCCTCATCAATTTACCTGGCAACAGTACCTCTCCTCCAAACGGCGCTAACACTACTGCTTTACCTCATAACAAGGACGAAGAATGGATGAAAGTACAGCGAAAACAGAGAAAACAGAATGACTTCTCAAGTAAGTTCACCCACCCAAATCTCTTACAGAAAATGAAAGTTCTGAGAGAACAGGGCAAATGCTTTAAATGCGCAGAGAGAGGCCATTTACAAGCAAATTGCAGAAATTTAATGAAGTGCTTTAAATGCAATGGAGTGGGTCATAAATCTTCATGGTGCAAAACAACAGTTATAAAATCCAACACAGTGCCTCGCACAGTTGCAAGACCTCACCACAACAGAGAACAACCCAACAAAGAAAAAGAGAAAGAGATGGAGAACTGGCAAACCATGCCAATGCTCTCCCCAGACTCGCTGCCTATGGTACGTCATGAGATCCGCCGGGTCTATGTTCCAAACAGAGATGGTCTCCACCCCTCCAATGAGTTGCTTGACAGGGCAGCCGTAGTACATATGGGTCCTCACTGCAATGAACGCACTCTTGCACACCGCCTTGCAAACACCCTTGCTGCGCAGCTCCACAACCACCCAAGAGACTTCATGATAGGCAAGCTCGACAGATCCACTGGACACTTTCTAGTGGCATTCCCAACGGTAGAACTGAGGAACCATGTCGTAAATGTGGGAGTTTTCGCCATAGACAACAACTCTCGTGTTCAACTTGCCGCATGGAAACCTAGTCTGGGCATGGTATACGACCCACCGGCATACAAAGCCCGTCTCAAACTAGTTGGAGCACCGATGAACATTTGGAATGTAGATGACTTAGACCATCTTCTAGGCGGTCTTGGCCATGTCATCAAACTAGCACCAGTTTTTGACAATGAGAACTTTGAAACATTAAGAGTTCTCATCACGTGTCACAACCCGGCAAGCATTCCCCCGTCTCTTCTCATGTCCACGAACCCCTACTCCAAGACCGTAATGGTAGAATTAGAGGGATGGTCACATTCACCAGCAGGCCGCCCACCATCTCCAGGAGGAGGCGATGGAAGGCTGCACCACCGCAACAACAGACGCGCCCCACCGAGCCCTCAAAGAAGGTCCCCGGACTTGAATGATTACTCGAGATCGCTGACAGACACTTACCATAATCCGGCCGATTCTGCCTACTCTAGAAGGACAAGGCCGGTACTGCCACAGCCGGTACAAACAAAGCCGGTACAAGATCAGAGGGTAATTATCTTGGGACACAACTCAGAACTGGAGATGTCCATGCTGAAAGAAATGGAGAACAATAAAGGTAAGGACAAGACAGGTGCAGAAAGTCTCGTACCTAGGAAAGGAAAGAGTTTCATGAGAGGCACAAAAATAGTGCCAATGGTCATATTCAAAAAAACCTGGGGGAGTGTGTCCATCCACGCGCAGTATGGTCAAAGTACAACTACTCACGTGAGGAAAATTATACTGGAAGTTCCCATGCCAAACCTTTTCTCCACAGCATGGTTTAATTTTCAAGCCCAAATAGACACTCCTACTGATGGGCCAACTAGCACGGGCCTTATTCAAAAAAAGGCCACAGCTCTCACCCTTACACCACTCGGACCAGAAGGCCTAAATGAGGAAGCTCTTCTCACACATTCAGTCCAGACCACCCTGGCCTCACCAGACACCGATCATTTTGCCTTTCTCTTTGAAGATGGACCTCCACCTGGGTTCCGCAATGAGCTAATCTTCAAAGAAGAAGTAAGGAGAAGCCGCAGAATCAAAGAGAAGGACACCGGTCCATACATCTCGCCAGTGGAGAAAGCATGCAAACTCAAGGGTGAAGACTTCATATCCTTCTAACCCAAAAGGATCAAGAGGAAGAGCACAACTGCATCACCAAAATTCAAGCTAGACTACATGCGCACTTACGACCCACTCTCAGGCGCCCAAGCAGAAATCGTGGCCAATGCGGCAGGAGTTGAATTTGAAGAGGGTTTACATTTCAATGTGGGTAGGATGGAAGAAGAAGAGGAGGCGGCTATGCCTCCTTCCATGGCTTGAGGAGGCCTTTCTTTAATTTCTACATCAAGGCCAGTAGTTGTTTTATTTCAGTTTTAATGTTTAGCTTACTTTTGCATTTAAATTTGGGAAAGAGGAATAGTTTACAATGGTCAGCAGTGGGGTGGAGTAAAGAACAACAAGCTACAGTGGCCTTGAGAAATTGTATCAGTTCTATTTTCAAATGGAAGAAGTTGGAGTTCTTTTGTTTCCCATGAATCACAACACTAAATTAAAATTTATCTCTTGGAATGTCCGAGGATTGAATGAACGAAACAAAAGATTAGCGGTTCGACAAACTCTATTGATTGAGAAGCCGGATTTGGTTTGTATTCAAGAGACCAAATTAGAGAGTCTAGATAACAGAAAATTATTAGAAATTTGCGGTTTTCGCTTATCACAACATCAAGTGCTACCGGCTAATGGTACCAGAGGTGGAATTTTGGTGGCATAGACACCATCAAAATTCACGCTAGTGTCTACAACAATCAAGACGTACAGTGTTAATGTCCTTTTGGCACACAACATAGATGGAAAAGAATTTTGGTTTTCAGGCATCTATGGACCCTCCACATCACAGGGCAGATCCACATTTAAAGAGGAACTCATTTCACTCAAGCCAATTAATGACACACCTTGGCTACTGGGAGGTGATTTAAATTTCACCTTGGCACCACAAGACAGAACCATCAACACCACAGCAGAATGGAGAACCACAATGGGATTCGCTGCTCTAATCTCTACCTTAGGTCTAATTAATACTCCGCTACATGGGCGCCGTTTCACATGGTCGAATGAGAGAGATCAACCACATATGGCACGCCTTGACAGATTTTTAGTCTCCGACGAATGGAATCAATCATATCCGAACTCAACTCAGACGGTATTACCGAATACATCCTCCGACCATTGTCCGATAGTCTACACAGCAAACACAAGATACAGGAAATCTCGATTTTTCCGTTTTGAGAATTGTTGGCTCCGCTTCAAACCATACCAGGACATGATAACGAATATTTGGCAAGCACTACCAATAGCCCAAACACCAACACAGCTTCATGGTAAATTGAAGACTTTACAACAGAAAACCAAAGAATGGGCTCAAAATAGAATAACTTTAATAAAGGAACAGCTCCAAACATGCCGAGATTACTTAGGATGGCTTGATCAAGTGAGGGAAAGAAGACAGACAACACGGTTAGAAAAATTCATGGCGGCAAAAATAAAAAAAAGGCATACCGATTTATCAGTACTTGAAGAGGATATTTGGAGGCAAAGGGCAAGAACTAAATGGGAAATGCAAGGAGACAGGGGGACCAGATTTTTTCATAGTATGGCATCCGCAGCAAAAAAAGTCAACACGGTCTTGCAAATTGAGCATCAAGGTACAGTATGTACGGATCAGAGATCCAAAGCGCAAATTTTTTTCCAATATTACTCACAATTGATGGGACAAACGTCAACACCAATACCAAACATTCATTGGGATAATTTGTATTCCTCAACTGACAATGCAAGAGAGTTACAAATACTGGAAGAAGACATCACTTTAGAAGAAGTAAAAACAACAATTAAACAGTGGCCAAAGAACAAAAGTCCCGGCCCGGATGGTTTCTCCAGAGAATTTTATAATCATTTCATAGACATTCTAGCACCGGATTTATGCAAGGTCTTCCAACAAGTGACAAGGGAAGGTATTTCTCTTCAACCGCTAAACACATCCTACATAGTACTACTACCAAAAAAAGATTCACCGGCAACAGTACAGGACTATAGACCCATCAGTCTACTTCATGGAATTCAAAAAATTTTCTCCAAAATATTAGCAAATAGGTTACAACAAAGACTTCCCGACTTATTGCATAAAGCTCAGACGGGATTCATGAAAAATAGATATATTTGTGAGAGCTTTATCTATGCACAACATGTGTTGCATATAACTCGGAAAATGAAATTGCCAATAGCCTTATTCAAAGCGGATTTCACAAAGGCTTTTGATACGGTAAGTTAGGACTTTATCATGGCGGTTATGAGGGCACATGGTTTCCCCGCAAAATGGCTATTATGGATAAGGCAATGTATTCTGGTCGGGACCTCACAGATCATGATCAATGGCCTATTGGGGGAAAAAAATTGTTCTTCAGCGGGGCGTGCGACAAGGGGATCCATTATCTCCACTACTGTTTATTCTTGCAATTGATTTCCTTGCAAGATACGTCCAGAGATTAGCAGACATGGGAGCGTTAAGGTTGCCATTCACATCAATGTCTCCATGTTTGCTATACGCGGATGATGCCATGTTTTTCATCAAGCCAGAAATCCAACAACTACAGGCATTACAGATTGCCCTTACGGTTTTCCAACAGATTTCGGGCCTTTCGGTAAATTTGGCAAAATCAGAATTGATGGTATCCATGGGCACTCAGGAAACACAGCAGCAATTGGCAAATGTCTTGGGTTGTAGATTGGAAACTCTACCTTTCACATATTTGGGGCTCCCTTTGTCAAACAAAAAATTACCGAAGTCTGCGTACTTGCCATTGATACACCGAATGAACAGAAGATTGAGTGAATGGGCAGCCAAGCATCTATCTATAGCGGGTCGAATAGTGTTGATAAACTCAGTTTTGTCATCACTACCGACCTATTTTATGTCATGTCTAAGATTGCCGGTTTGGGTAATTAAAGATATCGATAAGATAAGAAGGACATTCTTATGGCATGGGACAACACCGCAACCGCACTCCAAAATTAATTTGGCAAATTGGAACCTATCTTGCACACCGAAGGCTTTTGGAGGCTTAGGCATAATGGATTTATCGGTCTTCAATCAAGCCCTCCTCATCAAGTGGTTTTGGCAATGGAGAAAACCACAAATGACGCTATGCAAATCAATTTTCCAGCAACACACGGCCACCAACGGCGTACCGGATTCCCCTATTTTCACTTCCGCAATTTCCAAGTCCCTTCATTACTGTCAGTTTTTTTTCTCACACAAGATTGGTAATGGAAATAGAATTCAGCTTTGGAACGATAATTGGGAAGGACAAATCCTCAGTACCCTATTCCCAGACTTATACACACATGCTCTAGACACGCAAATCACCCTTAATGAAGTCTCTCAGGTTCGCAATTTGAGATCTTTATTCAGGCCGATCTCTTCGGATACCGCAAATCAGGAACTGCTACAGCTACAAACTACACTAACGGGTCTGATTCTATACCCGTTAATGAATGATGACATCAGCTGGAAATGGAATGAGACGGGTATATACAAAGTTCAAGCAGGGTACAGAGCAATGAAGGACGAACCGAGAATACTTAATGGAGCACAAAAGATTTGGAAATTACAGGCACCCCCTAGGATGAAGGTTTTCGGTTGGTTAGCATTGAACAACAGGCTTCTCACCATAGACAATCTCAACAAAAGGGGATGGCCACTAGTCAACAGATGTGTACTCTGCAAGGTACAGGGGGAAACAATCACGCATATGCTTGATGAATGTACCTTCTCAAAATCAGTATACTCAGCTCTGGCCGGCATTGTACCGGCCAAGGTACCGACTCTGACAAATATCACACCAACACAAACACTGACAAGCGCGAGTATACCAACAATCCAAAGAGAAACAATGCTCATTACGCAGTTCATGATCTGGAGGGAGCGCTGCTCACGTACTTTCACAGAAGTCAGCAAGGATGCACAAGACATCAAGGAAGAAGTATTATGGCAATTGCAGTTTCAAAGAATAGTGACAACGCCAGTGGGAGGAGCAACATAAAGGAATAAAGATCATGGTCCCAGCAGCTTCATTGATTTTCTGATCTTATTTATTTCATTTACTTTTATAATTTTTCTTTGTAGTCTCTTTATTTCTTTACTTCTACTTGCTCAACTGTTTTGAGCACCATTGCTTTTGCTTACACAGTTACACAACCAATGTAACATAACTTTTTTCTCTCAATTAAATACGGGCTAGACCCATATTTTTCATCAAAAAAAAAAAATTAAATCTTATAATATTGGAACCCTCTCTTATATTTTATTCAAAACTTTTTTAACTTACGAAGCCTTGTATATTTTAAAAAATAATAAATTTGAATACTAATTATAGTGTGTAATATACAAATTGTTAATTTCGATCCCCATTGAAGACGTTTCAACCTTGGCTCAGAATCCAAAAGTATTAAGATTTTTTTTTAATACTTCTTTTAAACTAAACAGGTTAATCACACACGGCACATCATACACAAATACGATAAATTTTCATAAAAACAATGTGTAAAGTAAGTAATTGTGCGTGCGAAAATGAGATCTAACAATCACACATGGTCAATTAAAAAAGAATCCCTTGTTTTAACTATGTGTACATAAAATTAAATATGCTTGGTTGTTGTGTAGAAATGGTGACAAAGAGGGGCCATAAATTGTGTGAGAGAGGTCCACATGTGTCGGTTTATGTTTTAATCTTTTGTATGTTTTAATTCTTTATGTTGGCTAATTCTCATTCCTTCTCTCTCATGGAATGAGAGTTATTCAGTTGATCACATATATTGAAGAAGGCATGGATGTCCACATGAAGAGTTTGACTGTCCTTTTTACATGGCCTGAGTTGTTGTTTAATCTCTTTACGCGAAAGGAATTAAACATCAACTCAAGCCGGGTAAGAAAAATGGGTCAAACCACACATATATATGGTCATCCTCCTCTTCTTCAAGGCCGATCAGTTTGATAATTTTTCATCCATGAGGAACATGAATTAGAAACTAACACAAAAAAAATTAGCACATGTTGTAAAATAACGTAGAACTAAGAAGATTTTGAAATCAATTACATGTAAATAATTTCACATAACTAACTTTTAATTCCAAAACAAAAAGATTGCTTGGATGACATAACTAATTTAGATAACTCCCTTAATGCATAATTGCGATTTACAAGAGCAAAAAATAAAGGGAAGGGTCTCAAAACTTGATTTGAAGTTTCTGATTAAGTTTTTTTTTCATTCTAATTTTTTATTTTGTACTTCTTGACCATATTTTTTCTTAGATATTGTCATGTAAATGTATAAAGTCTCAGATCTTGAATTTTTTTGATTTTATTTTCATTTTTTTGTTAGAATGTTATTCATGTAGCAATTTGTGTACTGCAAAATAATTGTAAATGTTGTTTATGTTGGTAAAATGTATTGTTTTTGGTATGTGTTGTGTTTAAATTTATAGTTTTTTTTAATTTAGTATTTTCGGTATATTGATAAATGTAGTGTTTTTTGTATATTGATAAATGTAGTTTTTTTTTGTTTGAATTTAGATCTATACCGGTATACATTTTAACAACTGTCTTGATTTTCTATATTCATATTTTCGAACTCCTTAAAATATAGATTTAACTATCGCTCAATACACCCTACTCGTATCGTACCCATTGACACCCCCACTTGACCCTCGTTCCTTTCTCCAAAAACGATATATTAACTTGATAATTAATTATAATTGTAATAATTACAGTATTATTATGATTATTATTATTGTTGTTGTTGTTATCAATATATCATCCTTCTGATTATTTAATGTTGTTTGTTTATTATATATGAAACAAAATTAATGGTGTATCATATTTGACTTGCACAATTATCTAGTGCTGACCACCTCTATACAGTGGCGGAACATAGTAGAGAGTAAAGGGGGCTAAGCCACCCCTATAAATTGAAATTTTATACTTTAGTCCATTAAATTTTGTAATTCTTATATGTATTCATGCCTTTTAGCCTCCCTTATAAAATAAAATTGCACTATATTTGATTTTTCAGCCCTCTCAATCTCTATTTTCTAGTTCCGCCCCTGCCTCTATACTCTTAAATATAAAGAAGAAATGACAACAACGTTCACAATACATTGTTCAATTTTTCCAAATAGACATTTCAATTTCTTCTATATATACGTTATTTCTGCACCTCGGTCCGCTGAAGCAGCCTTCAATTCACCTAATTCTTATTGTTTACCTAATTAGACCTAATTAGATTTTGTTCCCGCGCGTGTAGATAAAGTCTTGTCTAATCCCAAAACAAGTTGCTTACCCCGGGGGGGACACGTGCCGCAGACCAAAGAATTCCACCAATATATTTTTCTTTTTCATAAAAACAATGTGTTAAGTACTCGTGCGCGCGAAAATGAGATTCAACAATCACACACGGTCAATTAAAAGAGAATCCCCAGTTTTAACCCTATGTGTACATAAAATTAAAAATGCTTGGTTGTTATATGGAATTGGCGACACAGAGGGTCTTAGAAAAGGCAACCACAAGAGACAATTTTTTAGGAAATTTTTTTTGTGTATTATCTTTCTACAAAGTTTGAGTACAAAAGGTGTATAAAAGAAAATTTACAAATATAATCCTATAAAAATAGAAAATAACAAATGGAGAGATGAGAGACATTTACAATATGTTTTAACTTTTATGTTGGCTAATTATCATTCCTTTTCTCTCATGGATTGAGTGTTATCGATCTGATCACATTGAAGAAGAGGTGGATGTCCACATGAGCAGTTTGATTATCTTTTTTATATGGCCTGAGTTGCGGTTTAATCTCTTAATTTACGCGAAAGGGATTAAATATCAACTCAAGTCGGGAAAGAAAGATGGGTCAAACCCCACATATGGTCATCCTCCTCTTCTTCAACGCCAATCAGTTTCATAATTTCTTTATCCATGAGGGACATGAATTAGAAATTGACACGAAAAATAACACATATTGTAAAATAACGTAAAACTAAGAAGGTTTTTTTTTTTTTTTTTTTTGAGGAGAAACCCGTAGGTATTGATTGATTGAAATAAATATTACAAAATAAGAAGTTTCTAACTGAAAATTAAAACATACTACGATTCTAGGAAATTTAGTCATTAAATTACTACAAATTAATCTACCTAAAGCTATGCTAGAGTAATAGAGCAGAGCAGTTTAATTGAAGACATATGCATGTACCAACTGGTTTGGTACTGGGCTATCCTATCATTGGGGTAGCATTTTGAAGTATCTATCGTCAATATTCTGTTGGATGTGGAACTGTGTTGCCATTGCTTCCATACTTGTCCCTTCACCCCTTTGGTTATGTATACGGGCCCAGTTGGCCAGGTTGTGCGGACCCGTTAATGCCTCCCTCTTGACATGCTTTAAGGTCACCGAACCTTTTAATTCCTGTACCAGTTTGATGCATCTTGCCACCGTATGAGCTGCTTCCCATGACGGTAAAGATTGAGTGTTTCCATTGTTTACTGCATTCACCAACACATTGCAATCCGAGAATAGCAGCACCGGCTGTCCTTGTCCCCGTACCCCCCTGTCCTGTCCCTTTCTCAGAACTTGTAGAAGCACCGTAGCCTCCGCATGGAACGGGTCCGACGTAGTCATGTAGTCGAAGGCTAGCTCCTTAAGAGAACCTGTTTCATCATAGAAGATAGCTCCCCACCCTGCCTTTCCTTCTCTTGCCCATGAGGCATCCATAAGTAGAACCTGTGTACCATGTGGTATCGGTACTGCTTCCCCATTTCCATGTTGCCTCGGGGTTAGCCATGTCACCGGGTCAGATGGTGGAGCCATTCGTGAGGCCTTCGCCAGTATCGATTGTGGCGTGCTCTTCTTACCTTGGAACACCTCTTCATTACGGCCTTTCCACAGGCACCACAGTATATTACAAAAACCGGTCATGTCAGTGCTTTGTAACACATCTGTGACAGCCAGGAATGCCCTAGGGAAGTCCAGTGGAAGAAAATCCATTCTAAGTGCCAAATGTGATGTGTACCAGGTGACTCTTGACAAGTTGCAGGAAAATAGTACATGGACTAAGTATTCGTTTTCCAGCCCACATCTTTGGCACATCGGGCTAATGGAATCAATCCTTTTGTGCATTTCACTTGCTATGGCGAGCCCTCCATGAATTGCCTGCCACAGAAAAGTTTTTACCCTTGGGATTGTATTCTTCATAGCCCATATCCTTTGCCATGCTTTGATCTTGATCTCACAAACGAAGATTGGTACTCTGTTTTGCTGCACCAGAATATTATATCCCACTTTTGTCGTGTAGTTCCCGGTTTTGTTATCCTCCCAAATTAGTCGGTCCTCAAGGAGAGCATTCTGATCTGGTTTTTGTCCGGTGGCCAGGATGTTTGTGAGAGCCGGTGCACCTAATAAACCCCTAATCAACTCGGACCTCCATTCACCCCGACCCTCATCAAAAATCTCAGCCACTGTTGTATCACGTTGCAAGTTAGTATCCACCCTTTGAATTTCGCTGCCAGTGAACCATGGTTCATTTATGGCCTTGATCCTATTCCCCTGGCCCACATGCCATCCTATCTTGCCATTGAAGAAATGCTTCAGGTTCTGGATCTCGCGCCACAGTGGGCTGGCATCTCTCTTTCCTTTAACTGCCCAAAGGCCCGCCTTAGAAAAGTACTTAGCTTTGAATATCTGCACCCATAATTTATCAGCGTTGGATGCAAGTTGCCAAACCATTTTGAGAATGAGGGCTTGGTTAAAAGATTTAACATCCCTTATTCCAAGCCCCCCCTTTTCGATGTCTTCACAGATCTTCTTCCAGGATATGAGCGACATATACCTTTCATTTCCGGTTTTGCCCCAGAGAAACCTTCTCATTACTGCATTGATCTCCTTGATGGTTTTTGCCGGTAGAATCGATACCGACATATAGTAAACTGGTATTGACATCAAAACGGATTTGATTAATGCAACCCGACCCGCGAGTGACAGCATACCAGTTTTCCAACCCGCCAACCTGGAATACATTTTTTCTACGAGAAGGTTGTGTGTGAGATCATCGTGTCTCCCTCTCGTTGCCACAATGACTCCCAAGTACTTTTCATTTGCCTCTGCTAAACGTGCACTAAATTCATGAAGCACCAGATCTTTTTCCTGCTCTGTACATGCCCTGCTATACCATATGGTTGATTTTTCTGGGTGTATTGCCAAGCCCGATTGCTGTTCAAATTCCTCAAAAATCTGTTTATACTCCCTAACCTCTTGCGCATTTGCTTGACCCATTACCATCAAATCATCCGCATAAAGTATGTGTGTGATTGGTGGTGCACTCCGTGCGAGCTTGATTCCCTTGATAACCCGTGACTGCAGCTTGAGGTTGAACTGTTTTGTGAGTAGTTCCATAGCGAGAATGAAGAGATAAGGTGAAAGGGGGCACCCTTGTCGCAGTCCTCGAGTTGGAGAAATAAAACCCTGACCACTTCCATTTACTAGAATTGTAACCCGGCTCTGGTTCAGACATGATTCGATGAGGCTTATCAAGTTGGGGGGGGGAATTGAACTAGTTTCATGGCTTGTATGACAAAAGGCCACCGGATCGTGTCGAAAGCCTTGGTTATGTCGGCCTTTAGGAGAAAAGACCGCTCGACATAGCTCTTTGATCGAAAAGAGTGGAGTATTTCTCGGACTAGGACTGTGTTGTCTGCAATGTTTCTTCCTCTAATGAAAGCGGTTTGATTGTTGGATATGAGTTTGGCCATATGTGGTTGTAACCGGTTAGCAATAATCTTCATCAGCAATCTATAAATTATATTACCAACGGTTATCGGTCTGTAGTCACGAGGGGTCTTTGGTTCCTGCACCTTCGGAATCAGAACTATTTGGCTGTGCAGCCAAGAAACCGGAGCCTGTTGTGTGAGAAAAACTCCTTGGATAGCTCTTGTTAAATCAGATGCAAAGAGCGACCAATGCCTCTGAAGTAACCTAGCTGTTACACCATCCGGCCCGGGAGCCTTATCGGGCCCCATTTGGAATAAGGTACTTCGGACTTCATCCATGCAGGGTGGTTTTTGTAGTGAGGAGTGTGCGTCAAAGGGTATTTTTGGAAACTGAGAGGTTTCAAGCATGCTGAAAAACTCGGCCTGCTGCTCATTGTTTTGTGTCTGTGCAGGGCAGTAAATGCTTTTGAAGTAGTGAACAAACTCCCGCCTAATAGCTGCCTCTTCCGTCACCACCAAGCCCTGCTCGGTATGTACTTGCGTGATAAGGTTTGTCCTCCTCCGAGCTGTAGCAATTGTGTGAAAGAAGGTTGTGTTTCTATCTCCCTCACAGTGCCACTGTACTCTAGAGCGTTGACGCCAATACACTTCTAGATCTGTTTCAGCTTGGTGATAGTCGCTCAGTAACTGCTCTTCCAATCTCGGGTCCTGTCTACTAGGGTGTTGCAATTGATGTTGGTATAGGCAATGTTGTAGGTAGGCCATTTTGTTTTGTGGGGTTGGCTGATTTTTCGCCCAAGTGTGCATGGTTCGTGTCATCTCACTGATTTGGTTTTGCCAAGGCATACCTGCAGTCCCTTTCCAGCTCACTTCCCATGCATCCGTGAAACCAGGTGTGTTGAACCACCAGTTTTCAATCTTGAATTTTTTCTTTGGTAGTGGCTTGTTATTTGTGCGAAGTAGTATGGCAGCGTGGTCGCTGTGGATCCTTGGCATATGGTTAACGTAAGCATGGGGGAAGGTTTGGTTCCATTGTGCAGTGACTACCGCACGGTCGAGCCTCTCGAAGATAGCGGACGAAGCATTCTGCTTATTGGTCCACGTGAAAGCAGGGCCCTTGAAACCTAGATCTACCAAACCGGCCTTGAATAGGAACTCTCGAAAATGTCTGTTGTTCGTATTCAGAGCCGGGTTGCCTCCCCATTTTTCGCTTGCATCTGCAATGGCATTGAAGTCGCCAATGACACAGGCCAAAACTTCCTGCTGCACAATTCCTGTAATTTGCTCCCAAATATATGAGTTGTTTGCATGACTCGGGTCCCCATAGACACACAGTAGGGACCATGTCGGCTTGCCAGGTTCTGAAATTCTCGCATGGATTAGTGATCGGGATTTGGAGACCACATGTAGTGGCACACTATCTTTCCAAAGAAGCCAAAGTCCCCCTGACCTTCCTCTTGCGCCCACATAGCAGTTGTTTGGCAGAGCAAAATCGGGTAGGACTGTTTTGGATTTTTTCGCGGAGCATTTTGTTTCAGATACGAAAGCTATCGAAGCTCTCGTCGCCCAGAGGATTTTATTTAGGAATTGACGTTTCCGCAGACCCCCGGCACCACGGCAATTCCATGACAACGTATTCATAATTCCAGTGGAGGATCCACCATGGATGCCTCCACTATTTGTTTTTTGCTTACTCGGTCCAGTGCAGATGCTTGCGCACTGGAATCCTTTAGGCTGTCAGTCATGCCCAGAGATTCGCTCTGACTTGCATCCCTCTTGAATCCGAGTCGGGCCTGTTCGTTGGGGCCCCCCTCATTAGCGGGTAGCTTGTTGAGGTTCTGTATTCTTGCTTGGGCCAAAGGTGGGGGACGCTGATAAGGAGAGGGTGGATGTTGGGTCCGATTTTGGCCTGCAGACCGACCCGCCCGGCCTGGCCCCGTGTTTGGGTATGGTGATCGCATGTCTTGGTCAAGGCTCTGGTTTGGGTGGAGCGGAACTGCTACCTGGGCTGTTGGAGGAAAGAGGCTGGAAGTGGGGTTTTCGGCCATGTGTATGGGCTGGAGAGGCCCTGTGGTCTCTAGGCGTAGTAGTTCCTCATGTGGATTATGGGCTGGTGTTTCTTGCACTTGTAAGAAAACCGAATTGGGCTGTTGTTGGGCATCTGCCGGTATTTGTGAGGGATCACTAATCCATGGTCCGACTCTCGGACTAGTAATGAGTTTCATCTCAGGTCTATGGCTATACCGGGGGTCCAAACTTAGCCTTTCCATTCGGACCTTATCAGGACAATTGTCCATATCATGCCCCACCCTAGAACAATACAGACAGATTCGGTTCAATCTTTCATACGATGGGTATACTTTGCAGATTCCCAGCGATGGATGGTTCATTGGGATAACATCCTTTAAAGGTTGGTCAATTGGCATTTGTAACTTAATTTTATGAAAGGTGTTACCTCCTTGGAAAATTTCAGAAACCCCCGACCTTGGCATTCCAATTTGTTTCGCAACTAGGAGAACCCCGTCATGGGAAATTGCCTGAAAAGGTATCTTATGTAGCTGGGTCCAGACCTCCATCTCCGGGACTGCCGGGTTTGCGAGGTCCGCCGGCCCGGTTACTCTCTTCAAAATTACCGCATCCCCGCGATAGTTCCACACCCCCCTGTGTATAATCCTATCCAGTTCAGCAACGCTGGTGAAGGTTACGAAGAAAATGTTGTGAGAGACCGCCTTAATTTCAGTGTTGGTGGGAGCTCCCCAGACTCTTTTCATCATTGCTGCAAAGTTCTGCTCTTGAACCGGCTTATCCGTGACAATCCTCACTAGTGCACAGACCGACCAGTTCCGCACTGTTACCGCTTCAGTTGGTATGTCGACCGGGCAAGTTGAGCTTGACCCTGCGCTCAAGTTTGCAAACTGCAAAATGAACTCCTCATCGTTCATTTTCCTTTTCCCCTCAGTTAAGACAGAATGAGGCTGTATGTATTTTCGGCTCTGGGGGGTAATTGGGTTCGTGTGTGTTGGTGGGGGGGTGGCCAAGTTATTATAATTTCCATTTGGGCTTTGGGTGGATGGTTGGTGTGATAATTGAATAGGCCCATTAAATCCTTTAAAACCGAAATCTGGGGAGAGAGGTATGACTTGATGGGGATTTCCATATTCATGTCTCTTAGTAGCATGCGTAAGAAAAGAGGCTGCTTTGCATGGTACTGTATGGGTAGTTCTGAGTCCCCTGCAGCTTTGGTCTGACTCCAGATTTGATTCGGGTACCTTCCAACTTTGTCTTAATTCATTTTTTCTCCCCACCTTTTGTCCAGAAGGTACATTTCCCCTTTGATGAAAGCCTTTACTTGGCTCCAGTTGTAGGATGGAGAATTGTCCCACTACAACAGAAATCGTTTCATTGGCAGTCGGTCCATTTTGTACTGAGGTTCGAGAAAGGCATACGGTGTCAGCTTCTGAGAAAAGTGACTCCAGGATTGTGAACTGGCCCACCTTAATTAATGCCTTGTCCTTGGTGGCCAGTGTGGGATTGTTTGTGGCCACTACCTTCTCCTCATGCTGGACAGGTCGCACCATGGTTGCCGGGGACGTCATCTCATCTGAGGGTGGTGAATCTGGTGGTGTGTAATATCCGCTTCGAGCAAAGAAATTGAGCAACTTGTCATGGGCCATGAGGAGAGAGATTCGTGGCCAGTCAGGATCATTCCTCCATTCGATACCCCGGATTCTTTGCTCTCTAGCCGACAAAAGGGCCTCCTCCGGATAGCTGCCACTATAGTCCCAGGATATGATTCGGACTGAACAGGTCTTCCAGAAATTGTCGTAAGGTAGGTCTGAAACATAAGGGATACGTCTAGGGTCGATACATGAGATCCATAGTCTGAGCTGAGTTCGGTTGTTACCAATGATGTATTCATCATCAATGTTGGTAACTTCTCCAAAGGATGCCATCACTTGTCGAATGAAGCGCACATGCCAGAAATCGAGGGGGAATCGAAGAATCTCGAGCCTAACTCGGAAGCGTTTAGGTTGGTAACTTCCCTCCTCCATCGCACTCCAGCTTTGGAACGTCCACTGTGCAACTTGTCCCCATTCATTTCCTAGTCTCACTACCTCACTTTTGTTTGTCCCATGGGGTAGATTGAAGATGAAAGAGTGTCTTGTGAACTTGAAATACGGATAATGGGTGAAATTACCTCCAAAGTTTGCACCCAAGAAATGCTGTACCCCTAGCAAAGAGCCTCCTTCTTCAATATTCTCTCCAAAAGCCGTTACCAACACTGACCAGTCTAGGTCCTCCGCCAGTTGTTGGTGTATTTCGTCACGGCAATTGAGGTACATGCACCCCCTATCCACCTGTGTTGTGCTCATCGGGTAAGGTTTCAGCGCCATTGGTTCCATTTTTAGGTAGAGTGGGAAGGTAAGATGAGCTGATGTGGGGTTTAGTTGTTGGTAGTAAAGGTAGACTAAAAGTTATAGTGGTTGGAAAGAACTGGGTATAGAGTTTTGCTGTAGTAGAAAGATTGGGTACTTCCGAAAGTTGTTGTTTTAGAATTTAATGCGATGCATTAAATTGCCAGGAGAAAGCTGAGGGGAATTTAAGTTGGGAGTAGTTATTGCGTGGTGCCGCTACGTCTTGTCGGAGAAGAAGAGAGTCGCCATCTCCAAGTCCACCCTAGTTCACTAGCTGGATAGCTAACTAAGAAGGTTTTGGATTCAGTTACATGTATATAATTTCAGATAGTTAATATAGAATTTCAAAACAAGAAGATTGCTTGAATGATATAACTAATTTTAGATAACTCCCTAAATGCTTATTGTGTTTTTCAGAATAAAGAAAATAAAGGGAAGGACATGAATTAGAAATTGATACAAAAAAAATTTAAACAAGTTGTAAAATAACGTAGAATTAAGAAGGTTTTGGAATAAATTACATGTTATAATTTCAAATAGTTATTTTAGAATTTCCAAACAAGAAGATTGCTTGAATGAGATAACTAATTTAAGATAACTCCCTAAACGCATATTGTGTTTTTCAGGAGCAAAAAATAAAGGGAAGAATCTCAAAACTTGAGTTAAAGTTTCCAATAAAAAAAAAATTTCTTTCTAATTTTTTATTTTGTACTCATTTACCATATTTTTTCTTAGATATTGTTCATGTAAATGTATAAAGTCTCATATCTTGGATTTTTATTTTTATCTTTTTAGATAGAATATTGTTCATGTAGCAATTTGTGTACTGTAAAATAATTGTAAATGTTGTTTATGTTGGTAATGTATTGCTTTGGTATGTGTTGTGTATAAATTTATAGTTTTTTTAAATTTAATATTTTTAGTATATTGGTAAATGTAATGTTTTTTGGTATATTAATAAATGTATTTTTTCGGTTTGAATTCATATCTAGGCCGGTATACATTTTGTAATAAATGTATTTTTTTTTCTGTTTGAATTCATATCTAGGCCGGTATACATTTTGAAAGCTGTCTTGATTTTCCATATTCATTTTTCCGAACTCCTTAATATATACATTTAACTATCACTCAATACACAAAGTATTACGCCAAAGCACATTTTTTTTTATTGTATTAATATACATTTGTTGAGTTGTTGTTCAGTTTTTTTTTAAGAAAAAATAATCAAAAATTGAAAGCTAGCTACGTATATTTTTTTTATTTTAAGGTCCCAATCATCCTCCCATACCACGGTACCATACGTACGTGATTTCTGCACCATTTGTCCGGTCATGCCCTCTTTAATTTTCCTGATCTTGTAATTTTCGTTGGGGATAAAGTCTTGTCTAGCTAATCCGAGTTGAATGCCACTGGGTGGGCACGTGCCACAGACCAAAGATATATCAATTTTTTAGTCCTTAATTGGCACAACAGCCATGCACATCATATATATCTAATCAACTAATAATGAGAACGCGAAATGGGCCGTAAATGTTTGATTTGGATAAAGTAATACAAACGGCTGGCATGTCAGCATCGATCGGTAAAAGTATTACTTATTCCCTGCTTGACAGCGTTAAACTAAATAATTATTGTTGAAGCATTCTTCCCAAAGACTTGTTCCCCAAACCTACCCTATAAATACACAAATGAATACACTTCTCTCTACAAAATTGTTACGAACTGATCAGCTCTCAATTAGCTTCTATCATAATTAACAATGGGCTCTTCTTCAAAATTTGTTTGGATAGCCGTTGCAATGCTCTTCGCGTTCTCTCTAAAACACTGTCAAGCTTCTCTGACTTCAAGCTACTATGATTATACATGTCCGCAAGCCCTTCCAATCATTCGCAGTGCTATACGAAATGCAATTGCAAAAGAACGCCGGATGGCCGCCTCTCTCATACGCCTTCACTTCCATGACTGCTTTGTTCAGGTAATTAACCATAATATATGTAATACATAAATGGATTCGTTACTGATGTGCATCCAATGACACACCTCATTTGGAATTGATTTGATATTGTTTGAGTTCTGAAATCTAAAATACGTATAAGTGGTACAATCATATTGAAAAAACACTGTTAACTCAGTGTAAACAACATATATAATAGCATAAACGCTTACAGGCTTAATTACTCATAATTAATATTAATTAGGTTAATTTTCGAGTAAAATCTAAACGAATTAGTACCTTTTTACTTTGAATAATTAATCAGGGATGTGATGGATCGGTGCTTCTGAAAGACACCCGATGGTTCACGGGTGAGCAAACTGCTCTTCAAAACAACAACTCGATAAGGGGAATGGAAATCATTGATGCTGCCAAGTGGGCCGTGGAAGCAGTTTGTCCGAAAGTCGTATCATGCGCAGATATCGTTGCACTTGCAGCCAGAGACTCTTCTGAATATGTGAATGGGCCGACGTGGACGGTTAAGCTGGGGAGAAGGGATTCAACCACAGCAAATAGAGATTTGGCTGCAGCTGATTTGCCCTTCGGTGGTGATAACCTGGATGTGCTGATTGCTAAATTTGCTAGAAAGGGACTCAATGCTAAGGAAATGGTTGCGCTCTCAGGTGCACATACAATCGGTCAGGCTCAATGCGGGACGTTTAGGGGACGTATATACAATGAAACCAATATCGATCCGGGCTTTGCCATTCACAGGAGACGTAATTGCCCTTCATCAAACAATGCCGGAAATACAAACTTGGCACCACTTGACCCTGTGACACCGAACTCACTTGACAATAAGTACTACAAAAATTTGATGCAAAGAAGGGGGTTGTTGCACTCTGACCAAGTGTTGTTCAATGGGGGTGAGACTGATGGCATGGTAGCCAGCTATAGTAGGGATTCATCTTCTTTTTATGCGGATTTTGCTGCTGCAATGGTTAAGATGGGCGATATCAATACGCTAACAGGATCGTCAGGACAAATAAGAAAGATTTGCAGTGCGATCAATTAATGTTCTCTTCATCTCTTATAATTTATACATTCTTTTATTAATTTTTTAAATGTTTGTATATTGAGTTCTTTCCGAAGAACTGAAAATGTGCTTTTAAGGCAATGTTATTATAAAGTGTAATTATCTATGTGCAAGGAAATCTAGAAGAAATAAATATTAATTTATCGAAACAATTCAATATTATTTGTTACTAAACTGAAGCGTTCTTTCCGTTTTTTTTTTTTTTTTTTTTGTATATATAATTTCTAATCCGATTTTGTGTAAAGTTCAAGGATCCTCTTTAGGAAGGCCTTCAAATTTTTAATTTATGACAAGTTATCTTTCCAACTTTTAATTTTAACAATCAATTTCCTGAATTATATATGCAATCAGTGACAATGACCACTTATAACAGCTAATTAATTTGCTATCAGTATTCTCATTAACACTTTTACAATTATATTTCAAGTTTTGAAATACAAATGTTGAATTTGAGCCATTAATCTTGTTAAATTTTATGAAAGATGCATCCAGACTACAATTTTATGATTTTTGTAGTTTAATTTGTACACGATGAAAAATTAATATATTGAAATTATCTATCGGTTGAATATTCAAATATAAAAATAGATCTTGTGTGCAAGTAAATAGTTCTTGGTAGAATCAAGAACTTAAAATATAAACTGAGTATAAAGTAAATAGATAGAGTTGAGAGAATTGACACAAGATATGATAACGTAGTTCAGCAACTAAAGGCCTACGTCTTAGGAGAAACAAATCAAACCCCCTTTATATAAAGAGAAAACAGAAATGGAAACAAAATCACGGTTTTATCTATCAACTGATATGGTGGTTGGTCAACCATCTTCACGGCTGGAGCAGATCAGACAATATTAGAAATTAGGGTTTGCCTTTTTTTTTGTGCTTTATGACAACCGTTCCAACGTTATAAGTGAACCGTGGGCAACGTTTGGACTCTGGTTGTTTTGTGCTTGATTTGTTTTCAAATATATTTTTGTAATTCGGAAGTTTTGATTTCAACCGTTACAACGTCTGATCAATTGTTGTAACAACTGGACTCAGGCAGCACAACCTCAAACCCACTTTATCATATTTTTAGATATGGAAAAAATGAGAAAATTAAAATGGTAAAGTAAACTATTCTTGCTCTTCATGATTCATCTAGCATATGCTTGTGTTCACCATTCATGCCTTGATGCTTTTCTTGTCAATCAAATTGATGTAGCAATTAAACCTGCAAACGTCTCAAACAAAAAAATTATAAAATTCAATATTTATATGTTTTGCAAATTGGCCAAATAAAGCTTGATGTTTACAACAACACTAAATATATACACCACATATACTATTGTCATTGACAAACAAGTTTGGAGAATTATATATTATCATAAAAAAAAAAGGAAATTATATTCGCAAACGTAAAAAAAAAAATTATCTTTTACAAAAATCAATTAATAAATCATCTATTATTCTAAATAGATCGAGATGAAGTATACATGTATCTTTCCTTCTTTCTTTCTTTTGAGGTAAATGGGCAACTAGCTGACTGACCATTGAATTAATGAATAAAGAAAAAGTATTTTCATCCTACTCAAGGGACCAAGTATACATGTATCTTTCTATGATTATTCGAAGGAGCATAGCCAGTCACGTGAATCTCATGTATCTTCCTCCAATTTTCCTAAATGTTTTTTTATAAACGTGTTGTTTGCCAAGGGATGGCTACGTCTCGTGCTGCAGACCATAGAATTCTACGTGCCAATATATATATAATTTTCTTGGTCCATCAATTGTTATAACTACCCCAGTATATCTAATCTATTAATAACAAAACTCAAAAGGGCGATTAATGTTTGACTTGGAAGAAGCAATCCAAAACGGCTGGCAAAGAATTTTGTACATATCTTAATCAGCATCGATCGATATATATATACCCTTCTTGACATTGTTCAAATAAAATAAATAATTATGGTTGAAGCATTCTTCCCAGAGACCTGTTCGCCGAAGGTACCCTATAAATACACAAATGATACACCATAAAGCCACAAATCAACTCTTAATTAGCTTCTCTCTACAAAATAGTTACGAAGTGATCAGCTCTCAATTAGCTTCTATCATTTCCTCTATCTCTCTCTCACAATTATCAATGGGCTCTTCTTTTAAACTTACTTGGATAGCCATTGCAATGCTATTCGCGTTCTCTCTAAAGTACTGTCAAGCTTCTCTGACTTATAATTACTATGATTATACATGTCCGCAAGCCCTTCCAATCATTCGCAGTGCTATACGAGATGCAATAGCAAAAGAACGCCGGATGGCTGCCTCTCTCATACCATACGCCTTCACTTCCATGACTGCTTTGTTCAGGTAATTAACCATAATATGTAATACATAAATGGATTCGTTACTGATGTGTATCCAATGACACACCTCATTTGGAATTGATTTGATCATTTGATATTGTTTAAGTTCCAAATTCTAAAATACTTAGAAGTGGTGCCAGCATATTAAAAAAAACTCTGTTCTACTAAGAGTAAATTACATAATAACGTAAACACTTACAGGCTTACTCTTGACTGATATTAAAATCTAAACGAATCAGTACCTTTTGTTTTGAATTATTAGGGATGTGATGGATCGGTGCTTCTGAAAGACACCCCATGGTTCACGGGCGAGCAAACTGCTCTTCAAAACAACAACTCAATAAGGGGAATGGAAGTCATAGATGATGCCAAGTGGGCCGTGGAAGCAGTTTGTCCGAAAGTCGTATCATGCGCAGATATCGTTGCACTTGCAGCCAGAGACTCTTCTGAGTATGTGAATGGGCCAACATGGAAGGTTAAGCTGGGAAGAAGAGATTCGACCACCGCAAATAGAGATTTGGCTACTGCTGATTTGCCCTTCGGTAGTGATAATCTGGATGTACTGATTGCTAAATTTGCTAGAAAGGGACTCAATGCTAAGGAAATGGTTGCTCTTTCAGGTGCACATACAATCGGTCAGGCTCAATGCGTGACATTTAGGGACCGTATATACAATGAGACCAACATTGATCCGGGCTTTGCTCTTCACAGGAGACGTAATTGCCCTCGTTCAAACAATGTCGGAATTACAAATTTGGCACCGCTTGACCCCGTTACACCGAACTCACTTGACAACAAGTACTACAAAAATTTGATGCAAAGAAGGGGGCTGTTGCACTCTGACCAAGTGTTGTTCAATGGAGGTGAGACTGATAGCATGGTAGCTAGCTATAGTAGGGATACATCCTCCTTTTATGCGGATTTTGCTGCTGCAATGGTTAAGATGGGGGATATCAATCCGCTAACAGGATCGTCAGGACAAATAAGAAAGATTTGCAGTGCGATTAATTAATGTGCATTCTAAAAAAAAATTGCGCGCATTACTTGTCGATATATAGGTTCTCTGCATATTTTGTAACTTCTATCTTCAGATTTATATATTCTTTTATTAATTTTTTTATGTTTGTACATCGAATTATTTCCGAAGAATTACTTTTAAGGCTATTTTATTAAAAAGTGTAATAATCTGTGCAAGGAAAGTTAGAAGAGATAAAGTTTCCCTAAACAATTCAATGTTACTAAACAGATAGGGCGTTCATTTCTGTTTTTGTTGAATTTATGCGGAAATTTTGAGACAAAACAGAGAGAATATATGATTGAAGTTTGTGTATTGATATGATTTTCTTACAATTTTCTATTGCTATATATATATATATATAGAGAGAGAGAGAGAATGGCTAATATCAAAACGTTTGTTCCTGAACTCAAGAACAAATGATTCTGTTCTCCAATTTCCAAAGTTCAAACAACAAATCCAAACCGTTAGATGTTCAATCTATATTAAAATGTGCTTGGAGACCAAATTTTACATTTTTTGGAATTTTTTTACTATTTATTAAGCTGGTTTGAAAACCGTTATTTTTATGAAATTTCTGCAGCATTGAAAAACAGCGGTTTTCAAACTAGCTTAATAAATAGTAAAAAAATTCCAAAAAATGTAAAATTTGGTCTCCAAGCACATTTTAATATAGATTGAACATCTAACGGTTTGGATTTGTTGTTTGAACTTTGGAAATTGGAGAACGGAATCATTTGTTCCTGAGCTCAGGAACAAACGTTTTGAGCTTAGCCATTCTCTCTCTCTCTCTCTATATATATATATATATATATATATATATATAGAGAATGGCTAATATTTCAAACAACAAATCCAAACCGTTAGATGTTCAATCTATATTAAAATGTGCTTGGAGACCAAATTTTACATTTTTTGGAATTTTTTTACTATTTATTAAGCTGGTTTGAAAATCGCTGTTTTCTAATGGCACAGAATTTTAATAAAAACAACGATTTTCAAACCAGCTTAATAAATAGTAAAAAAATTCCAAAAAATGTAAAATTTGGTCTCCAAGCACATTTTAATATAGATTGAACATCTAACGGTTTGGATTTGTTGTTTGAACTTCGGAAATTGGAGAACCGAACCGTTTGTTCCTGAGCCCAGGAACAAACGTTTTGAGCTTAGCCATTCTCTCTCTATATATATATATATAATCTGGCTAATATGGTACGCGTAGCATAGAGGGCCTCCGTGCTACGGCTCAATATTTGAGCTTTCAAAATCCTAACGGTCGAGCTGAACCGTTCAACATGATCTTCATACGAATATGTACTTGCAAACCAAATTTTACATTTTTTAGATTTTTTTTACTATTTTTTTAGATAGGTAGAAAATCACTTGATCTGAATGGTACAGAATTTCCAGATCAAGTGATTTTCTACTTATCTAAAAAAATAGTCAAAAAATTCTAAAAAATGTAAAATTTGGTTTGCAAGTACATATTAATATGGAGATCATGTTGAACGGTTCGGATCGACCGTTAGCATTTTGAAAACCCAAATATTGAGCCGTAGCACGGAGGCCTTCTATGCTACACGTAGCACCGTAGCCACTTCCTATATATATATATATATATATTACAAGATATCTAAGTTACCGTTTTGTTACCGTTTGTACTATTTCTGTTTTTGGTACCTATGAACAGTGTACCGTTGGTATTATTGCCTAAAATAGATGTTGCCTTTATTGTCTAATTCTAATTCTAAGCCACTTGATCAATGATAAACGACTGAGATCAAATCCCTTCTATATCTTTTTTTTTTTTTTCAACACTCCGCCTCAAGCTAGGAATATATAGATCATGCAATCCTGGCTTTTTTGTATTTTTTTCAAAATGGACTCGGGTCCAAACCTTTGGTGAAGATATCCATTAGTTGTTCTTCACTTTTAACGTATGATGTTTCTATTTCTTTTGCTTGAACTTTCTTTCTAATGAAGTTGTAATCCACTTATATATGTTTGGTTCGCTCATCATGGAATACTAGATTCAATGCAATGTGTCGCGCATAATTATTATCGCAATACATCTTCATAGACTGATCACAAGCAATGCCCATGTCGTTGAGTAGTTGCTTGACCCAAATTAATTCACTTGCGGCTGATATCATGGTATATTATTCCGCCTCCGCCCTAAATCGCGCGTGCCACACCATTTTGTTTCTTTTTCTTTCATGTGACTAAATTTCCACTTAAAATGTGCAAAAGCTGGTAGTGAATTTCTTATTGAAACTTCTGATCCGATCTGCATCGGAATAATCAAAAATGACATTAGAATTATTATTTTTCATCTAAATTTTTTTGCCGGATTTTTCTTTATATAACTTAAAATTTTATTTATAGCATCTAAATGTGGAGTTCTTAGGTAGTTAAATGAACTTACTAATTTAGCTTACAAAAAAAATATCGAGACATGTAACCGTTAAATAAATTAATGAATAAAGAGATGAAATATACATCTTTCTTTCTTTCTTTCTTTAAGATTAGTCGTCAACTAGCCGACTGATAATTGTATTAATGAATAAAGAAAAAGTATTTTGATCCTAATCAAAGGACTAAGTATACAACTATCTTTATGTGATTATTCAAAGGAGCATAGCCAGTCACGTCAATCTCATGTATTTAGAACTCCTTTATTATGAAAGATCGTTAATTAAGCGAGTTGCACACCAATGGTCCGGTGAAGCAGCCTCTAATTTTCCTAATTCTTATTATAAACGAGTTGTTTGCCAAGGGTTGGCTACGTCACGTGCTGCAGACCATAGAATTCTACGTACCAATATATCATTTTTCTTGGTCCATTATTTGGTATAACTGCCACACGATATCTAATAAATCAACTAATCATGAGAACGCAAAAAGGGCCATGCATGAATAATTGAATGTTAATGTTTGACTCGGAACAAGTAATACAAACGGCTGGAATATCAGTAGCAATAATAAAAGTATTAATTATCCCCTGCTGACATGCTGTATTAAAATAAATAATTTATTGTTGAACCATTCTTCCCAAAGACCTCTTCACCAAAGGTACCCTATAAATACACAAATGAAACACAACTTCTCATCAAACAAATCAACTCTTAATTAGTTACGAACTGATCAGCTCGCAATTAGCTTTTCTATCACTCTTAATTTCTCCATCATAATTAAAAATGGGCTCTTCTTCAAAACTTGCTTTGATAGCAATTGCAATGCTCTTCGCGTTCTCTTTAAAGCACTGTCAAGCTTCTCTGACTCCAAACTACTATGATTATACATGTCCACAAGCCCTTCCAATCATTCGCACAGCCATACGAATTGCTATTGCAAAAGAGCGCCGAATGGCCGCCTCTCTCATACGCCTTCACTTCCATGACTGCTTTGTTCAGGTAATTTACCATAATTTGTAATACATATATAAATGGATTCCTTACTGATGTGCATCCAATGACCCACCTCATATGGAATTAATTATTTGATATTTTATTAGTTCTGAAATCTCTGGAATAATACATAGAAGCTGTACAAGCATGATTAATATTAATTAGGTTAATTTTGTTGTAAAATCTAAAGGAATTCACACCTTTTTACTTTGAATAATCAGGGATGTGATGGATCGGTGCTGCTGAAAGACACCCCGTGGTTCACGGGTGAGCAGACTGCTCTTCAAAACAACAACTCCATAAGGGGAATGGAAGTCATAGATGCTGCCAAGTGGGCCGTGGAAGCAGTTTGTCCGAAAGTCGTATCATGCGCAGATATCGTTGCACTTGCAGCCAGAGACTCTTCTGAGTATGTGAATGGGCCGACATGGAAGGTTAAGCTGGGAAGAAGAGATTCGACCACCGCAAATAGAGATTTGGCTGCTGCTGATTTGCCCTTCGGTGGTGATAATCTGGATGTGCTGATTGCTAAATTTGCTAGAAAGGGACTCAATGCTAAGGAAATGGTTGCGCTCTCAGGTGCACATACAATCGGTCAGGCTCAATGCGTGACGTTTAGGGGACGTATATACAATGAAACCAATATCGATCCAGGCTTTGCCCTTCACAGGAGACGTAATTGCCATTCTTCAAACAATGCCGGAAATACAAACTTGGCACCACTTGACCCTGTTACACCGAACTCACTTGACAACAAGTACTACAAAAATTTGATGCAAAGAAGGGGGCTGTTGCACTCTGACCAAGTGTTGTTCAATGGGGGTGAGACTGATGGCATGGTAGCCAGCTATAGTAGGGATCCATCCTCCTTTTACGCGGATTTTGCTGCTGCAATGGTTAAGATGGGGGATATCAATCCGTTAACAGGATCGTCAGGACAAATAAGAAAGATTTGCAGTGCGATCAATTAATGTGCATGCATTCCAAAACAATGTTTGCATCACTTGTTGATTTGTTCTCTTCATCTCTTGTAATTAATTTCTATCTTCTGATTTATACATTCTTTTATTAAATGTTTTAATGTTTGTACAATGAATTCATTCCGAAGAATTACTAAGGCTATTTAAATAAAAGTGTAATAATCTGTGCAAGGAAATCTAGCAGAGATAAATGTTTCTCTAAACAATTTAATATATTCAATATATCTTACTAAACCGAATAGGCGTTCTTTTTTGTTTTCTTATTTTTATTTTTTTCGTTTCGTATAATTTCTTATACGATTTGGTGAAATGTTCAATAATTCATTTTAGGGTAATATTTTTTAAAGCCTTCAAATTTTAAATTTATGACAAGTTAGCTTTCCAATTTTAATTTTGAAAATCAATTTCCCGAACTATACCCAATCAGTGACAATGACCGGACCCCTTAACAGCTAATGTGCTATTTGTAATCTCTTTAACACTTGTACAATTATATTTCAAGTTTGAAATACAAGTTTTGAATTTGAGCCATAAACCTTCTTAAAATTAATTTTATGAGAGATGCGTCCAGATAAAAATGTATGATTTTTTAAATTTGTGTTTTACTACATCAAGTGGACGAAAAATAAATACATTAATTAGAATAATCTATTGTAGTAATTAACTAGATACGTCTATTTTTCCACCTTTTGGTCAAGTTAAAATAATGAACCCTAAAAATCAACAAGTTTACGCTGAGTGCATCTCTCATGAAATCAAACAATTTCGGTTTAAAATTTTGAAATAGAAATGGCAAAAAAAAGTGAGGTACGTAGTCTCATTTTGTGGCTTCAAATTAAATCTTATAATATTGGAACCCTCTCTTATATTTTATACAAAACTTTTTAACTTACGAAGCCTTATATTTTTTAAAAATAATAAATTTGAATACTAATTATAGTGTGTAATATACAAATTGTTAATTTCGATCCCCATTGAAGATGTTTCAACCTTGGCTCAGAATCCAAAAGTATTAAGATTTTTTTTTAGTACTTCTTTTAAACTAAACAGGTTAATCACACACGGCACATCATACACAAATACAATAAATTTTCATAAAAACAATGTGTAAAGTAAGTAATTGTGCGTGCGAAAATGAGATCCAGCAATCACACATGGTCAATTAAAAAAGAATCCCTTGTTTTAACCCTATGTGTACATAAAATTAAAAATGCTTGGTTGTTGTGCAGAAATGGCGACAAAGAGGGACCGTAAATTGTGTGAGAGGTCCACATGTGTCGGTTTATTTTTTAATCTTTTGTATGTTTTAATTCTTTACGTTGGCTAATTAATTCTCATTCCTTCTCTCTCATGGAATGAGAGTTATTGAATTGATCACATTGAAGAAGAGGTGGATTTCGACATGAAGAGTTTGACTGTCCTTTTTACATGGCCTGAGTTGCGGTTTAATCTCTTTGGTCATGTTTGGTTGTGGAGTAAAGTTAATGAGGATTAAATGACTTACTCCATCTTACTCCACATATTTTACATCTTGTTTGGTAGTATAACTCATAGCTTAAATTAATCCGCCTAGAGGAGTAAAGTGTTGGAAACTGAGCCTCTTCCTATGATAGTGGGCCCTACAGGTGGAGAAAGTGTGGAGTAAGTTAATCCACCTGAAGTGGTGGAGTAACTTACTCCAGATTAACTCACCGCTTACTCCACCTTACTCCTCTTCTTTTACTTCTCGTTTGGCTACCTAAGTGTGGAGTAAGAGGTTTACTCCACCTCTTACTCCACAACCAAACATGGCCTTTACGCAAAAGAGATTAAACATCAACTCAAGCCGGGTAAGAAAGATGGGTCAAACCCCACACATATATGATTATCCTCCTCTTCTTCAACGCCCATCAGTTTGATAATTTTTCATCCATGAGGAACATGAGTTAGAAACTGACACAAAAAAAATTAGCACATGTTGTAAAATAACGTAGAACTAAGAAGATTTTGGAATTAATTACATGTAGATAATTTCACATAACTAACTTTTAATTCCAAAACAAGAAGATTGCTTGAATGAGATAACTAATTTAGATAACTCCCTAAATGTATATTTGTGACTTACAAGAGCAAAAAATAAAGGAAAGGGTCTCAAAATTTGATTTGAAGTTTCCGATTAAGTTTTTTTCCTTTCTAATTTTTTATTTTGTACTTTTTGACCATATTTTTTCATAGATATTGTTCATGTAAATGTATAAAGTCTCAGATCTTGAATTTTTTTTGTTTTATTTTTATTTTTTTAGTTATAATGTTATTAATGTAGCAATTTGTGTACTGTAAAATAATTGTAAGTGTTGTTTATGTTGGTAAATGTATTGTTTTTGGTATGTGTTGTGTTTAAATTTATAGTTTTTTTTAATTTAGTATTTTCGGTATATTGGTAAATGCAGTGTTTTTGGTATATTGATAAATGTAGTTTTTTTTTTGTTTGAATTCAGATCTATATCGGTATACATTTTAATAGCTGTCTTGATTTTCCATATATTCATTTTTTTCAAACTCCTTAAAATATAGATTTAACTATCGCTCAATACACCATACTCGTATCGTACCCATTGACACCCCCACTTGACGCTCGTTCCTTTCCCAAAAAATGATATATTAACTTGATAATTAATTATAATTGTAATAATTATGGTATTATCATTGTTGTTGTTGTTGTCGTCGTCGTCGATATATCATCCTTCTCATAATTTAATGTTGTTTGTTTACTATATATGAAACAAAAGTGATGGTGTATCATATTTGACTTGCACAATTATCTAGTGCTGACCACCTCTATACTCTTAAATATAAAGAGAAATGACAACAACGTTCACAATACATTGTTCAATTTTTCCAAATAGACATTTCAATTTCTTCTATATATACGTGATTTCTGCACCTTGGTCCGATGAAGCAGTCTTCAATTCACCTAATTCTTACTATTTACCTAATTAGACCTAATTAGATTTTTTGTCCCGTGTAGATAAAGTCGTGTCTAATCCCAAAACAAGTTGCTTACCCAGGGGTGGAGATTCAGCAATCACACACGGTCAATTAAAAGAGAATCCCCAGTTTTAACTCTCTGTGTACATAAAATTAAAAATGCTAGGTTGTTATACGGAATTGGCGACACAGAGGGTCTCAGAGAAGAGAGCAACAACGACAAGAGACAATTTTTTAGGAAATTTTTTTGTGTATTCTCTTTCTACAAAGTTTGAGTACAAAAGGTGTATAAAAGAAAATTTACAAAATAACCCTATAAAAATAGAAAATAACAAATGGTGATATAAGAGACATTTACAATATGTTTTAATTTTTATGTTGGCTAATTATCATTCCTTCTCTCTCATGGATTGAGAGTAATTGAACTGATCACATTGAAGAAGAGGTGGATGTCCACATGAGGAGTTTGACTGTTTTTTTTTATATGGCCTGAGTTGCGGTTTAATCTCTTTACGCGAAAGGGATTAAATGTCAACTCAAGTCCGGAAAGAAAGATGGGTCAAACCCCACATATGGTCATCCTCTGCTTCTTCAACGCCGATCAATTTGATAATTTCTTTATCCATTAGGGACATGAATTAGAAATTGACACAAAAGAATAACACATGTTGTAAAATAACGTAGAACTAAGAAGGTTTTGGAATCAGTTACATGTATTTAATTTCAGATAGTTAATTTAGAATTTCAAAACAAGAAGATTACTTGAATGATATAACACATTTTAGATAACTCCCTAAATGCATATTATGTTTTTCAGAATAAAGAAAATAGTTTTGAGATTATGGTTCCGGAAGTGAGTTTTTTGAGAACTAGCCTTTGATCTAGTGGCAAAGGCACATGGTCTCTATGTGAGAGGTTATGCGTTCAAAACCCGGATGGGGGAAATCATTTGTTATAATAAACAGGGGTATTAAATAGTTGGGTGGCTTGACCTAACCTTTACTCAAAAAGAAAATAAAGGGAAGGACATGAATTAGAAATTGATACAATTTTTTTTTAAACAAGCTCTAAAATAAGAAGATTGCTTGAATGAGATAACTCTCTAAACGCATATTGTGTCTTTCACGAGCAAAAAATAAAGTGAATGATCTCAAAACTTGAGTTAAATTTTGCAATAAAAAAAAATCTTTCAAATTTTTTATTTTGTACTCCTTTACCATATTTTTTCTTAGATATTGTTCATGTAAATGTATAAAGTGCCATATCTTGGATTTTTTATTTTATTTTTTTAGATAGAATATTGTTCATGTAGCAATTTGTGTACTGTAAAATAATTGTAAATGTTGTGTATGTTAGTAATGTATTGCTTTTGGTATGTGTTGTGTATAAATTTAATATTTTTAGTATATTGGTAAATGTAATGTTTTTTGGTATATTAATAAATGTATTTTTTTCTGTTTGAATTCATATCTAGGCCTGTATACATTTTGACAGCTGTCTTGATTTTCCATATTCATTTTTCTGAACTCCTTAAAATATACATTTAACTATCGCTCAATACACATAAAGTATTACGCCAAAGCACATTTTTTTATTGTGTTAATATACATTTGTTGAGTTGTTGTTCAGTTTTTTTTTTAAGAAAAAATAATAAAAAAATGAAAGCTACGTATATTTTTTTCTTTTATTTTAAGGTCCCAATCATCTTTCCGTACCATACGTACGTGTGCACCATTGGTCCGGTCATGCCCTCTTTAATTTTCCTAATCTTTTAATTTTCGTTGGGGATAAAGTCTTGTCTAGCTAATCCCAAACGAATTGCTTGCCACTGGGTGGGCACGTGCCGCAGACCAAAGATATATCATTTTTTTAGTCCTTAATTGGCACAGCAGCCATGCACATCATATATATCTAATCAACTAATAATGAGAACGCGAAATGGGCCGTAAATGTTTGATTTGGATAAAGTAATACAAACGGCTGGCATGTCAGCATCGATCGATAAAATTAAGTATTACTTATTCCCTGCTTGACAGCTTTAAACTAAATAATTATTGTTGAAGCATTCTTCCCAAAGACTTGTTCCCCAAACCTACCCTATAAATACACAAATGAATACACTTTTCATCATAAAGTCACAAATCAACTCTTCATTAGCTTCTCTCTACAAAATTGTTACGAACTGATCAGCTCTCAATTAGCTTCTATCATAATTAACAATGGGCTCTTCTTCAAAATTTGTTTGGATAGCCGTTGCAATGCTCTTCGCGTTCTCTCTAAAACACTGTCAAGCTTCTCTGACTTCAAGCTACTATGATTATACATGTCCGCAAGCCCTTCCAATCATTCGCAGTGCTATACGAGATGCAATTGCAAAAGAACGCCGGATGGCCGCCTCTCTCATACGCCTTCACTTCCATGACTGCTTTGTTCAGGTAATTAACCATAATATATGTAATACATAAATGGATTCGTTACTGATGTGCATCCAATGACACACCTCATTTGGAATTGATTTGATATTGTTTGAGTTCTGAAATCTAAAATACGTATAAGTGGTACAATCATATTGAAAAAACACTGTTAACTCAGTGTAAACAACATATATAATAGCATAAACGCTTACAGGCTTAATTACTCATAATTAATATTAATTAGGTTAATTTTCGAGTAAAATCTAAACGAATTAGTACCTTTTTACTTTGAATAATTAATCAGGGATGTGATGGATCGGTGCTTCTGAAAGACACCCGATGGTTCACGGGTGAGCAAACTGCTCTTCAAAACAACAACTCGATAAGGGGAATGGAAATCATTGATGCTGCCAAGTGGGCCGTGGAAGCAGTTTGTCCGAAAGTCGTATCATGCGCAGATATCGTTGCACTTGCAGCCAGAGACTCTTCTGAATATGTGAATGGGCCGACGTGGACGGTTAAGCTGGGGAGAAGGGATTCAACCACAGCAAATAGAGATTTGGCTGCAGCTGATTTGCCCTTCGGTGGTGATAACCTGGATGTGCTGATTGCTAAATTTGCTAGAAAGGGACTCAATGCTAAGGAAATGGTTGCGCTCTCAGGTGCACATACAATCGGTCAGGCTCAATGCGGGACGTTTAGGGGACGTATATACAATGAAACCAATATCGATCCGGGCTTTGCCATTCACAGGAGACGTAATTGCCCTTCTTCAAACAATGCCGGAAATACAAACTTGGCACCACTTGACCCTGTGACACCGAACTCACTTGACAATAAGTACTACAAAAATTTGATGCAAAGAAGGGGGTTGTTGCACTCTGACCAAGTGTTGTTCAATGGGGGTGAGACTGATGGCATGGTAGCCAGCTATAGTAGGGATTCATCTTCCTTTTATGCGGATTTTGCTGCTGCAATGGTTAAGATGGGCGATATCAATCCGCTAATAGGATCGTCAGGACAAATAAGAAAGATTTGCAGTGCGATCAATTAATGTGCTCTTCATCTCTTATAATTTATACATTCTTTTATTGATTTTTTAAATGTTTGTATATTGAGTTCTTTCCGAAGAACTGAAAATGTGCTTTTAAGGCAATGTTATTATAAAGTGTAATTATCTATGTGCAAGGAAATCTAGAAGAAATAAATATTAATTTATCGAAACAATTCAATATTATTTGTTACTAAACATGAAGCGTTTCTTTCCGGTTTTTTTTTTTTTTTTTGTATATATAATTTCTAATCCGATTTTGTGTAAAGTTCAAGGATCCTCTTTAGGAAGGCCTTCAAATTTTTAATTTATGACAAGTTATCTTTCCAACTTTTAATTTTAACAATCAATTTCCTGAATTATATATGCAATCAGTGACAATGACCACTTATAACAGCTAATTAATTTGCTATCAGTATTCTCATTAACACTTTTACAATTATATTTCAAGTTTTGAAATACAAATGTTGAATTTGAGCCATTAATCTTGTTAAATTTTATGAAAGATGCGTCCAGACTAAAATTTTATGATTTTTGTAGTTTAATTTGTACACGATGAAAAATTAATATATTGAAATTATCTATCGGTTGAATATTCAAATATAAAAATAGATCTTGTGTGCAAGTAAATAGTTCTTGGCAGAATCAAGAACTTAAAATATAAACTGAGTATAAAGTAAATAGATAGAGTTGAGAGAATTGACACAAGATATGATAACGTAGTTCAGCAACTAAAGGCCTACGTCTTAGGAGAAACAAATCAAACCCCCTTTATATAAAGAGAAAACAGAAATGGAAACAAAATCACGATTTTATCTATCAACTGATATGGTGGTTGGTCAACCATCTTAACGGTTGGAGCAGATCAGACAATATTAGAAATTAGGGTTTGCCTTTTTTCTTGTGCTTTATGACAACCGTTCCAACGTTATAAGTCAACCGTGGGCAACGTTTGGACTCTGGTTGTTTTGTGCTTGATTTGTTTTCAAATATATTTTTGTAATTCGGAAGTTTTGATTTCAACCGTTACAACGTCTGATCAACTGTTGTAACGACTGGACTCAGGCAGCACAACCTCAAACCCACTTTATCATATTTTTAGATATGGAAAAAATGAGAAAATTAAAATGGTAAAGTAAACTATTCTTGCTCTTCATGATTCATCTAGCATATGCTTGTGTTCACCATTCATGTCTTGATGCTTTTCTTGTCAATCAAATTGATGTAGCAATTAAACCTGCAAACGTCTCAAACAAAAAAATTGTAAAATTCAATATTTATATGTTTTGCAAATTGGCCAAATAAAGCTTGATGTTTACAACAACACTAAATATATACACCACATATACTATTGTCATTGACAAACAAGTTTGAAGAATTATATATTATCATAAAAGAAAAAAAAGGAAATTATATTCGCAAACGTAAAAAAAAATGAGTGAGGCTATGGTGCTATGCATAGCACCAATGGCTAGTGTACTACGGCTCAATATGGTACTTTTTAAAATCCTAACGGTCGATCCGACCGTTCAATGTGATATCCATATGAATATGTACTTGCAAACTAAATTTTATATTTTTTCGAATTTTTTTACTATTTTTTTAGATAGGTAGAAAAATTAGTGTTTTTTGAAAATTCTGGACCATCAAAATTCTACCTATCTGAAAAAATAGTAAAAAAATTCGAAAAAATATAAAATTTAGTTTGCAAGTACATATTCATATGGTTATCACATTGAACGGTCGGATCGACCGTTAGGATTTTAAAAAGTACCATATTGAGCCGTAGTACACTAGCCATCCGTGCTATGCATAGCACCATAGCCTCACTCAAAAAAAATTATCTTTTACAAAAATCAATTAATAAATCATCTATTATTCTAAATAGATCGAGATGAAGTATACATGTATCTTTCCTTCTTTCTTTTTTTTGAGGTAAGCGGGCAACTAGCCGACTGACCATTGTATTAATGAATAAAGAAAAAGTATTTTCATCCTACTCAAAGGACTAAGTATACACGTATCTTTCTGTCATTATTCAAAGGAGCATAGCCAGTCACGTCAATCTCATGTATCTTCCTACAATTTTCCTAAATGTTTTTTTTATAAACGAGTTGTTTGCCAAGGGATGGCTACGTCACGTGCTGCAGACCATAGGATTCTACGTACCAATATATATATAATTTTCTTGGTCCATCAATTGTTATAACTACCCCAGTATATCTAATCTATTAATAACAAAACTCAAAAGATCGATTAATGTTTGACTTGGAAGAAGTAATCCAAAACGGCTGGCAAAGAATTTTGTGCATA
The DNA here is from genome assembly GCA_025461125.1 of Carex kokanica. Taxonomy (NCBI): domain Eukaryota; kingdom Viridiplantae; phylum Streptophyta; class Magnoliopsida; order Poales; family Cyperaceae; genus Carex; species Carex kokanica. The sequence continues at coordinate 255,559 of JAJGRX010001456.1, forward strand.
TCTTAATCAGCATCGATCGATATATACCCTGCTTGACAGTGTTCAAATAAAATAAATATTTATGGTTGAAGCATTCTTCCCAGAGACCTGTTCGCCGAAGGTACCCTATAAATACACAAATGATACACCATAAAGCCACAAATCAACTCTTAATTAGATTCTCTCTACAAAATAGTTACGAAGTGATCAGCTCTCAATTAGCTTCTATCATTTCCTCTATCTCTCTCTCTCACAATTATCAATGGGATCTTCTTTTAAACTTACTTGGATAGCCATTGCAATGCTATTCGCGTTCTCTCTAAAGTACTGTCAAGCTTCTCTGACTTATAATTACTATGATTATACATGTCCGCAAGCCCTTCCAATCATTCGCAGTGCTATACGAGATGCAATAGCAAAAGAACGCCGGATGGCCGCCTCTCTCATACGCCTTCACTTCCATGACTGCTTTGTTCAGGTAATTAACCGTAATATGTAATACATAAATGGATTCGTTACTGATGTGTATCCAATGACACACCTCATTTGGAATTGATTTGATCATTTGATATTGTTTAAGTTCCAAATTCTAAAATACTTAGAAGTGGTGCCAGCATATTAAAAAAAACTCTGTTCTACTAAGAGTAAATTACATAATAACGTAAACGCTTAGAGGCTTACTCTTGATTAATATTAAAATCTAAACGAATCAGTACCTTTTATTTTGAATTATTAGGGATGTGATGGATCGGTGCTTCTGAAAGACACCTCATGGTTCACGGGCGAGCAAACTGCTCTTCAAAACAACAACTCGATAAGGGGAATGGAAGTCATAGATGCTGCCAAGTGGGCCGTGGAAGCAGTTTGTCCGAAAGTCGTATCATGCGTAGATATCGTTGCACTTGCAGCCAGAGACTCTTCTGAGTATGTGAATGGGCCGACATGGAAGGTTAAGCTGGGAAGAAGAGATTCGACCACCGCAAATAGAGATTTGGCTACTGCTGATTTGCCCTTCGGTAGTGATAATCTGGATGTGCTGATTGCTAAATTTGCTAGAAAGGGACTCAATGCTAAGGAAATGGTTGCGCTTTCAGGTGCACATACAATCGGTCAGGCTCAATGTGTGACATTTAGGGACCGTATATACAATGAGACCAACATTGATCCGGGCTTTGCTCTTCACAGGAGACGTAATTGCCCTCGTTCAAACAATGTTGGAATTACAAATTTGGCACCGCTTGACCCCGTTACACCGAACTCACTTGACAACAAGTACTACAAAAATTTGATGCAAAGAAGGGGGCTGTTGCACTCTGACCAAGTGTTGTTCAATGGAGGTGAGACTGATAGCATGGTAGCGAGCTATAGTAGGGATACATCCTCCTTTTATGCGGATTTTGCTGCTGCAATGGTTAAGATGGGGGATATCAATCCGCTAACAGGATCATCAGGACAAATAAGAAAGATTTGTAGTGTAATTAATTAGGGTAATGATATGTTACCCCTTGATTCCTTCCCCCATTTTTTCCCCAACTAACTAGCTTCCTTTTCTAACTATAATAATCAATTTTAACTAACTAGTGGTCCTTACAAATTAATTAGTAGATTTTCTCCTTCTATTTCTTTCCTCTCTCCCTCCCTCTCCCTCTTCCACCTCCGCCTCCCTCTTCCACCTCTGCCTCCGCCCACCTCTCCCACCTTCGCCTCTCCCTCTCCGCCTCCGCCTCTCCTTCTCCGCCTCTGCCTCCGCCTCCGCCTCACACAACTAGGATGAATACTTGTTTAATGATAGATGAATACTTGCATGACGAGGGTGAATACTTGTGCAACGAATAACTCGAAAGTATGTCATCATGGATCTCATTTTAAAGAGAAAATTATGTAGAAGACGTTCGTGGTTTTAGATTTACAAAATTCCTCACAGATCGTTAGAAATATTAGTTAGATTGAACGGAGAAAAAAAAAATCACCTCTAAAAACGTGTAAAAGATGGGTGTGATATGTCCAGTTTTTTTTAAAAATACTTGATATATCAGGGTGAATACTTGATGTATTACATGTGAATACTTCATGTATTATAGATGAATACTTGATGTTGTTTCCACTTGCGGTGACGGTTATGCGGTCCCCACGGTAGTTAGTGATGGCGGTTGTGCGGTCCCCCCACTTAATTACGCGTTTTCTTTTGTTTTTAGCGGACGGCAGTTGTGGTACCCTACTATCTCCGCGTAATTAATGTTCTTAATGTCGTAATATTTTCATATATAATTCTTTCTCAAAGATGAGTACTTTTATTTATATGGATGAATACAACTCGTGTTAAGTGTCAATACTTTTTCGCAAATCGTCCCCTACTAATTGCACCACTTATCTCCGCATATTACTGTGGTCCCCTACTTATCTGAAGTCGCGGTTGTGCGGTCCCACCATACCTTCATGTACTATTTACACTTACACAACGAGAATGAATACTTGTTTAATGAGAGATGAATACTTGCGTACGAGGTGTGAATACTTGCGTAACGGACAACTCGAAAGTATGTCATCATGGATCTTATTTGAAAGAGAAAATTGTGTAGAAGACTTTCGTGGTTTTAGATTTGAAAAATTCCTCACAGATCGTCGGAAAAATTAGTTAGAGTGAACGTACAAAAAAAAAACCACCTCTAAAAACGTGTCAAAGATGGGTGGTAATGTTTCCTTATATAGTTATTTCTCAAAGATGAGTATTTTTCTTTACATAGATGAATACTTGAGTTTACAAGGGTGAATACTTCTGCGCCTGTAATGCTGTGGAGGCATTTTTGGTCCCCTTCTATTTCCCAATAATTAACGGTTTACTGTGGTCCCCTACTTATTTCAACGGTTATTAACAGTTTACTGTGGTCCCCTACTTATTTTCAGTTGGGGGAAAAGTGGGGGATGGATGGCGGGGGAAGGTTAGGCCCTCCCAATTAATTAATGTGCATTCTAAAAAAAATTGCATTACTTGTCGATATATAGGTTCTCTGCATCTTTTGTAACTTCTATCTTCTGATTTATATATTCTTTTATTAATTTTGTTTATGTTTGTACATCGAATTATTTCCGAAGAATTACTTTTAAGGCTATTTTATTAAAAAAGTGTAATAATCTGTGCAAGGAAAGCTAGAAGAGATAAAGTTTCCCTAAGCAATTCAATGTTACTAAACAGATAGGACGTTCATTTCTGTTTTTGTTGAACTTATGCTGAAATATTGAGACAAAACAGAGAGAATATATGATTGAAGTTTCTGTGTATTGATATGATTTTCTTACAAGTTCCTATTGCTGTATATATATATAGATAGAGAGAGAGAGAGAATGGCTAATATACAAACGTTTGTTCCTGGACTCAGGAACAAACGATTCGGTTCTCCGATTTTCAAAGTTCAAACAGTCGATCCAAACCGTTAGATATTTAATCTATACTAAAATGTACTTGGAGACCAAAATTTACATTTTTTAGAATTTTTTTACTATTTATTAAGATGGTTTGAAAATTACTGATTTTATTAAAATTATGCACCATTGAAAAACAGAGACCTTCAAACCAGGTTAATAAATAGTAAAAAAATTCTAAAAAATGTAAAATTTGGTGTCCAAGCACATTTTAATATAGATTAAATATGTTTGGATCGACTGTTTGAACTTTGAAAATCGAAGAACCGAATCGTTTATTCCTGAGTCCAGGAACAAACATTTATATATTAGCCATTCTCTCTCTCTCTCTCTATATATATATATAGAGAGAGAGAGAGAGAGAGAGGAGGGATCGGATTACACCCTTTTTTTTGACACATTTTGACCCCTACCATTTTCAAAGTCCAAATAGTCGATTCAAACCGTTCAACATCATGGATATATTAAAATGTGCTTGGGGATCAAATTTTACATTTTTTTTGAATTTGTTTACTATTTATTAAGATGGTTACAAAATCGTTGTTTTCAGACCATTGAAAAATAATGATTTTGTAACCATCTTAATAAATAGTAAAAAAATTCAAAAAAATGTAAAATTTGATCTCCAAGCACATTTTAATATGGTGATCATGTTGAACGGTTCGGATCGACTGTTTGGATTTTGAAATCGCAAAATTAACCTATAAAAAAAATAGTGTCAAGATGTATCCAAAAAAAGGATGTAATTGGATCCCTCCTCATATATATATATATATATATATATATATAGAGAGAGAGAGAGAGAGAGAGATGGGCTATTGTGCTTTGCAAAGTAAAGCGAACGTTTTACTTCGGACTCGTTTTTGAATTTTCAAAGTCCAAACAGTCGATCCAAACCATTCAAGTTGATCTACATATTGAAATGTGCTTGCAGACCAAATTTTACATTTTTTGGAATTTTTTTACTATTTATTAAGCCACTTTGAAAATTGTTGATCCAGGTGAATAGTAAAAATAGTGCAACAAAATTATGAACCATGTGATCAGCAATTTTCAAAGTGGCTTAATAAATAGTAAAAAAATTCCAAAAAATGTAAAATTTGGTCTCCAAGCAGATTTCAATATAGAGAACAACTTGAACGGTTCGGATCGGCAATTTAGACTTTGAAAATCCAATTTTGAATCGGTAGCACTTCGGTCGAAGTGCTACCGAAAGCACATTAGTCTATCTATATATATATATATATATATAGTGCTGGGCTTAGCTACTTCATGGAGTAAAACGACTTGGTGCTCCACGCCTCATTATTTCCATTTTGAAAATCCAAACGACCGATCCGAACCGCTCAAGTTGTTCTCCATATTGAAATGTGCTTGGAGACCAAATTTTACATTTTTTGGAATTTTTTTACTATTTATTAAGCCACTTTGAAAATCACTGATCCGGCGGTCCAGAAATTTTTACTGTTTTTTACTGTTCATAAGGATTTTCAGATTTTCAAAGTGGCTTAATAAATAGTAAAAAAATTCCAAAAAATGTAAAATTTGGTCTCCAAGCACATTTCAATATGGAGAACATGTTAGAAGGTTCGAATCGACTATTTGAACTTTGAAAATGAAGATATGGCGTGAAGTACAAAGTCGTTTTACTTCATGAAGTAGCTAAGTCAGACTCTATATATATATATAGAGTTGGGCTAACTTGCTTTGGGAATTAAAGGAGGCGTTTTACTTTGCGCTCATATCTTCATTTTCAAAGTTCAAATAGTCGATTCGAACCTTCCAACATGTTCTTCATATTAAAATGTGCTTGGAGACCAAATTTTACATTTTTTGGAAATTTTTTACTATTTTTTCAGAATTTTTGAAAATCACAACTTTTCAATAAAAAAAATAATAATAAAAAATTCAGCAAAGTGATGATTTTCAAAAATTCTGAAAAAATAGTAAAAAATTTCCAAAAAATATAAAATTTGGTCTCCAAGCACATTTTAATATGAAGAACATGTTGGAAGGTTCGAATCGACTATTTGAACTTTGAAAATGAAGATATGAGCGCAAAGTAAAACGCCCCCTTTAATTCCCAAAGCAAGTTAGCCCAACTCTATATATATATATATATATATTACAAGATATCTAAGTTACCGTTTGTACTATTTCTGTTTTTGGTACCTATGAACAGTGTACCGTTGGTATTATTGTCTAAAATAGATGTTGCCTTTATTGTCTAATTCTAAGCCACTTGATCGATGATAAACGACTGAGATCAAATCCCTTCTATATCTTTTTTTTTCTTTTCAACACTCCTCCTCAAGCTAGGAATATATAGATCATGCAATCTTGGTTTTTTTATATTTTTTTCAAAATGGACTCTGGTCCAAACCATTGGTGAAGATATCCATTAGTTGATCTTTAATTTTAACGTATGGTGTTTCTATTTCTTTTGCTTGAATTTTCTTTCTAATGAAGTTGTAATCCACTTATATATGTTTGGTTCGCTCATCATGGAATACTGGATTCAATGCAATGTGTCGCGTATAGTTATTATCGCAATACATCTTCATAGACTGATCAGGCAATGCCCATGTCGTAGTTGATTGACCCAAATTAATTCACTTGCGGCTGATGTCATGGTATGATATTCTGCCTCTATGCTAGATCGTGCCACAACATTTTATTTATTTTTCTTCCATGTAACTAAATTTTCACTTACAAATGTGCAAAAGCTGGTAATAGATTTCTTATCAAAACTTTCGACCCAATCTCCATCGGAATAACTAAAAATGACATTAGAATTATTGTTTTTCATCCAAATTTTTTTGCCGGATTTTTCTTTAAATAACTTAAAATTTTATTTATAGCCTCTAAATGTGGAGTTCTTAGATAGTTAAATGAACTTACTAATTGAGCTTACAAAAAAAAATATCCAGACATGTCAAAGTTAAATAAATTAATGAATAAAGAGATGAAATATACATCTTTCTTTCTTTCTTTAAGATTAGTCGTGAACTAACCGACTGATAATTGTATTAATGAATAAAGAAAGTATTTTAATTTGATCCTAGTCAAAGGACTAAGTATACAAGTATCTTTATGTGATTATTCAAAGGAGCATAGCCAGTCCGTCAATCTCATGTATTTAGAACTCCTTTATTATGAAAGATCGTTAATTAAGCGAGTTGCACACCAATGGTCCGGTGAAGCAGCCCCTAATATTCCTAATTCTTATTATAAACGACTTGTTTGCCAAGGGTTGGCTACCTCACGTGCTGCAGACCATAGAATTCTACGTACCAATATATCATTTTTCTTGGTCCATTAATTGGTATAACTGCCACACGATATCTAATAAATCAACTAATCATGAGAACGCAAAAAGGGCCATGCATGAATAATTGAATATTAATGTTTGACTTGGAACAAGTAATACAAACGGCTGGAATATCAGTATCAATAATAAAAGTATTAATTATCCCCTGCTTGACATGCTGTGTTAAAATAAATAATTTATTGTTGAACCATTCTTCCCAAAGACCTCTTCACCAAAGGTACCCTATAAATACACAAATGAAACACAACTTCTCATCATACAAATCAACTCTTAATTAGTTACGAACTGATCAGCTCTCAATTAGCTTCTTTCACTCTGTCTCTCTCTCTCAAAATTAACAATGGGCTCTTCTTCTAAACTTGCTTTGATAGCAATTGCAATGCTCTTCGCGTTCTCTTTAAAGCACTGTCAAGCTTCTCTGACTCCAAACTACTATGATTATACATGTCCACAAGCCCTTCCAATCATTCGCACAGCCATACGAATTGCTATTGCAAAAGAGCGCCGAATGGCCGCCTCTCTCATACGCCTTCACTTCCATGACTGCTTTGTTCAGGTAATTTACCATAATTTGTAATACATATAAATGGATTCCTTACTGATGTGCATCCCATGACCCACCTCATTTGGAATTAATTATTTGATATTTTATTAGTTCAGAAATCTCTGGAATAATACATAGAAGCTGTACAAGCATGATTAATATTAATTAGGTTAATTTTCTCGTAAAATCTAAAGGAATTTGCTCCTTTTGTACTTTGAATAATCAGGGATGTGATGGATCAGTGCTTCTGAAAGACACCCCATGGTTCACGGGCGAGCAAACTGCTCTTCAAAACAACAACTCGATTAGGGGAATGGAAGTCATAGATGCTGCCAAGTGGGCCGTGGAAGCAGTTTGCCCCAAAGTCGTATCATGTGCAGATGTCGTCGCACTTGCAGCCAGAGACTCTTCTGAGTATGTGAATGGGCCGACGTGGACGGTTAAGCTGGGAAGAAGAGACTCGACCACCGCAAATAGAGATTTGGCTGCTGCTGATTTGCCCTTCGGTGGTGATAATCTGGATGTGCTGATTGCTAAATTTGCCAGAAAGGGACTCAATGCTAAGGAAATGGTTGCGCTCTCAGGTGCACATACGATCGGTCAGGCTCAATGCGTGACATTTAGGGACCGTATATACAATGAGACCAACATTGATCCGGGATTTGCTCTTCATAGGAGACGTAATTGTCCTCCTTCAAACAATGTCAGAATTACAAATTTGGCACCGCTTGACCCTGTTACACCGAACTCACTTGACAACAAGTACTACAAAAATTTGATGCAAAGAAGGGGGCTGTTGCACTCTGACCAAGTGTTGTTCAATGGGGGTGAGACTGATGGCATGGTAGCCAGCTATAGTAGGGATCCATCCTCCTTTTACGCGGATTTTGCTGCTGCAATGGTTAAGATGGGGGATATCAATCCGTTAACAGGATCGTCAGGACAAATAAGAAAGATTTGCAGTGCGATCAATTAATGTGCATGCATTCCAAACAATGTTTGCATCACTTGTTGATTTGTTCTCTTCATCTCTTGTAATTAATTTCTATCTTCTGATTTATACATTCTTTTATTAAATGTTTTAATGTTTGTACATTGAATTCATTCCGAAGAATTACTAAGGCTATTTAAATAAAAGGTGTAATAATCTTTGCAAGGAAATCTAGCAGAGATAAATGTTTCTCTAAACAATTCAATATATTCAATATATCTTACTAAACCGAATAGGCGTTCTTTTTTGTTTTCTTATTATTATTTTTTTCGTTTCGTATAGTTTCTTATACGATTTGTTGAAAAGTTCAATAATTCATTTTAGGGTAATATTTTTTAAAGCCTTCAAATTTTAAATTTATGACAAGTTAGCTTTAATTCCAATTTTAATTTTGAAAATCAATTTCCCGAACTATACCCAATCAGTGACAATGACCGGACCCCTTAACAGCTAATGTGCTATTTGTAATCTCTTTAACACTTGTACAATTATATTTCAAGTTTGAAATACAAGTTTTGAATTTGAGCCATAAACCTTCTTAAAATTAATTTTATGAGAGATGCGTCCAGATAAAATTGTATGATTTTTTAAATTTGTGTTTTACTACATCAAGTGGACGAAAAATAAATACATTAATTAGAATAATCTATTGTAGTAATTAACTAGATACGTCTATTTTTCCACCTTTTGGTCAAGTTAAAATAATGAACCCTAAAAATCAACAAGTTTACGCTGAGTGCATCTCTCATGAAATCAAATAATTTCGGTTTAAAATTTTGAAATAGAAATGGCAAAAAAAAATGAGGTACGTAGTCTCATTTTGTGGCTTCAAATTAAATCTTATAATATTGGAACCCTCTCTTATATTTTATTCAAAACTTTTTTAACTTACGAAGCCTTATATATTTTAAAAAATAATAAATTTGAATACTAATTATAGTGTGTAATATACAAATTGTTAATTTCGATCCCCATTGAAGACGTTTCAACCTTGGCTCAGAATCCAAAAGTATTAAGATTTTTTTTTAATACTTCTTTTAAACTAAACAGGTTAATCACACACGGCACATCATACACAAATACGATAAATTTTCATAAAAACAATGTGTAAAGTAAGTAATTGTGCGTGCGAAAATGAGATCTAACAATCACACATGGTCAATTAAAAAAGAATCCCTTGTTTTAACTATGTGTACATAAAATTAAATATGCTTGGTTGTTGTGTAGAAATGGTGACAAAGAGGGGCCATAAATTGTGTGAGAGAGGTCCACATGTGTCGGTTTATGTTTTAATCTTTTGTATGTTTTAATTCTTTATGTTGGCTAATTCTCATTCCTTCTCTCTCATGGAATGAGAGTTATTCAGTTGATCACATATATTGAAGAAGGCATGGATGTCCACATGAAGAGTTTGACTGTCCTTTTTACATGGCCTGAGTTGTTGTTTAATCTCTTTACGCGAAAGGAATTAAACATCAACTCAAGCCGGGTAAGAAAAATGGGTCAAACCACACATATATATGGTCATCCTTCTCTTCTTCAAGGCCGATCAGTTTGATAATTTTTCATCCATGAGGAACATGAATTAGAAACTAACACAAAAAAAAATTAGCACATGTTGTAAAATAACGTAGAACTAAGAAGATTTTGAAATCAATTACATGTAAATAATTTCACATAACTAACTTTTAATTCCAAAACAAAAAGATTGCTTGGATGAGATAACTAATTTAGATAACTCCCTAAATTCATAATTGTGATTTACAAGAGCAAAAAATAAAGGGAAGGGCCTCAAAACTTGATTTGAAGTTTCTGATTAAGTTTTTTTCCTTTCTAATTTTTTATTTTGTACTTTTTGACCATATTTTTTCATAGATATTGTTCATGTAAATGTATAAAGTCTCAGATCTTGAATTTTTTTAATTTTATTTTCATTTTTTTATAATGTTATTCATGTAGCAATTTGTGTACTGTAAAATAATTGTAAATGTTGTTTATGTTGGCAAAATGTATTGTTTTTGGTATGTGTTGTGTTTAAATTTATAGTTTTTTTTAATTTAGTATTTTGGGTATATTTATAAATGTAGTGTTTTTGGTATATTGATAAATGTAGTTTTTTGTTTGAATTCAGATCTATACTGATATACATTTTAACAAGTGTCTTGATTTTATATATTCATTTTTTTGAACTCCTTAAAATATAGATTTAACTATCGCTCAATATATCCTACTCGTATCGTACCCATTAATTGACACCCCCACTTGACCCTCATTCCTTTCTCCAAAAACGATATATTAACTTGATAATTAATTATAATTGTAATAATTATAGTATTATCATGATTATTATTATTATTATTGTTGTTATCAATATATCATCCTTATGATTATTTAATGTTGTTTGTTTACTATATATGAAACAAAATTGATGGTGTATCATATTTGACTTGCACAATTATCTAGTGCTGACCACCTCTATACTCTTAAATATAAAGAAGAAATGACAACAACGTTCACAATACATTGTTCAATTTTTCCAAATAGACATTTCAATTTCTTCTATATATACGTTATTTCTGCACCTCGGTCCGCTGAAGCAGCCTTCAATTCACCTAATTCTTATTGTTTACCTAATTAGACCTAATTAGATTTTGTTCCCGCGCGTGTAGATAAAGTCTTGTCTAATCCCAAAACAAGTTGCTTACCCCGGGGGGGACACGTGCCGCAGACCAAAGAATTCCACCAATATTTATATTTTTTTTTTCATAAAAACAATGTGTAAAGTAAGTACTTGTGTGCGCGAAAATGATATTCAACAATCACACACGGTCAATTAAAAGAGAATCCCCAGTTTTAACCCTATGTGTACATAAAATTAAAAATGCTTGGTTGTTATACGGAATTGGCGACACATGAGGGTCTTAGAAAAGACAACGACAAGAGATAATTTTTTAAGAATTTTTTTTGTGTATTCTCTTTCTACAAAATTTGAGTACAAAAGATGTATAAAAGAAAATTTACAAATATAACGCTATAAAAATAGGAAATAACAAACGGTGAGATGAGAGACATTTACAATATGTTTTAATTTTATGTTGGCTAATTATCATTCCTTCTCTCTCATGGATTGAGAGTTATCAAAGTGATCACACACTACTACAAAAAAAGAGATTATACACGGACAAAAATGGAAGAGCTACACGGATTTCCTACCGTGTTTAAATCGAGGGTGTATAAATAGCTCAATAACTACACACGGACATTTGTCCGTGTACAATTTCAACGATTCTACACGGATAACTACACAAACAGCCGTGTAGAAAGCCCAGAATGTGTCGCTCTCCATGATACCGAGCTACACGGATATTACCTAAACAACCGTGTACGATTCTTTTTGTACACGGACTTTTAACTAAAAAACCGTGTAGCTTGACTCTTTCTACATTGACATTTAACTAAATGCCTGTGTAGCTCTCCTCTTTCTACACAGACATTTAACTAAATGTCCGTGTAGCTCTCCTCTTTTCTACACGGACTTTAGTTAAATGTCCGTGTAGAAAGATCAATTTTTTTTTTTTTTGTATTTTTTGTTTTTCGGCTAGCCTCCAGTTTTGCTAGCCAGTTTTGTTACAGAACTATTTTAGATTTTCCATATTTTCCATATTTCATATAACAAGAAATCCATATTTTCCAGATTACCAATAAATCCATATTTTCCAGATTAGCAAGAAATTCATATTTTTCAGATTAGCCAGAAATTCATATGCAATAAATTATACAATATTCATATACACCAAATTATACAAAATTATGGAAATCCATGTTGAGCATTGCAAAATTCCATTACAAACCACCTTGCCCACACACACCTGATATCGTCGATCTGCTCCTTGGTGTAATGCGGTTCCTTTGGCAAATTCTACAATTACAATTCGGCAGCATTTCCCCTTAACTCCCCAAGTATGCGTACGAACCACATACTCGTAGGAGCAATAAGGGAAAATACCGTCGAACTTTCCTCAAATACTAATTAAAACCCACTAATATGTGTTCACATCCTAAATGAGACACAATATTCAAAGAGCAGTCCCAAAACGGGGACTGTCCAAAATTAATCCCTATTGGATTAAATTTGAACGGGCATGGACTTAAAAATCATTTATAGGTCGGTTATTGGACAACAATACACTAATTATATATTTACATTACCTAATTACTAATTAAATCAAGCATGCATGCATATATTACACACCTAATTAAATAAGCAATAATAATTACTAAACAGAAAATTAGAGAGGAAAAAGGAAAATATGTATATACTAACCTTCGAAATTTAGAGAGGAGAAAATAAAAACTTCAAAGATGACAGATTCCAGCTATGCTAGCCTTTAATTTGCGGAAATCAGATCTCAGTTCAAAACAGACAGAGAGCGTATTAATTACTTGATCAAAACGGCGCTGGAAGGAGAAGTCTCTAGAAGAGAAGGGCCCTTTTATATTGGATAAAACCCTACACAGCTTTTCTACACGGATTTATACTTAACAATTCGTGTAGCTCTGTCACAATTTAAACACGGTTATTTATTAAAAAAAGCCGTGTAGCATAACCCTTTATACACGGATATTTGATAAGAAAACCGTGTAGCTCTCTAACTATTCTACACGGACATGTAACTAAAAACCGTGTAGCTCTCTTAATATTTGTACACGGTTATTTAATCAAATATCCGTGTAGCAATTCATACACGGATTTTTGTATAATATCCGTGTAGCTCTCTCAATCTTTTCCACACGGTTTCTTTCCACACGGCTTTTTTTTCCCTAATAAACCGTGTAGCTCTCTCAAACAATTATACATTGATTTATAACTAAGTGTCCGTGTATAATTCCCCAATATTTTTTAGCCTTTCACAATTTCATATTTGACACACGGTTTTTATATAAAATTAGAAAAACCGTGTACAATGTGCAGTGTAGAATTAGCTTTTTTGTAGTAGTGACATTGAAGAAAAGGTGGATGTCCACATGAGGAGTTTGACTATCTTTTTTATATGGCCTGAGTTGTGGTTTAATCTCTTTACGCGAAAGGATTAAATATCAACTCAAGTCGGGAAAGAAAGATGGGTCAAACCCCACATATGGTCATCCTCCTCTTCTTCAACGCCGATCAGTTTGATAATTTCTTTATCCATGAGGGACATGAATTAGAAATTGACACAAAAAATAACACATATTGTAAAATAACGTAGAACTAAGAAGGTTTTGGAATCAGTTACATGTATATAATTTCATATAGTTAATTTATAATTTCAAAACAAGAACATTGCTTGAATGATATAACTAATTTTAGATAACTCCCTAAATGCATATTGTGTTTTTCAGAATAAAGAAAATAAAGGGAAGGACATGAATTAGAAATTGATACAAATTTTTTTTAAACAAGTTGTAAAATAACGTAGAATTAAGAAGGTTTTGGAATCAATTACATGTATATAATTTCAAATAGTGTTATTTTAGAATTTCCAAACAAGAAGATTGCTTGAATAAGATAACTAATTTAAGATAACTCTCTAAATGCATATTGTGTTTTTCAGGAGCAAAAATAAAGAGAAAGGATCTCAAAACTTGAGTTAAAGTTTCCGATAAACAAAAAAAATTCTTTCTAATTTTTTATTTTGTACTCATTTACCATATTTTTTCTTAGATATTGTTCACGTAAATGTATAAAGTCTCATATCTTGGATTTTTTTTTTTTTAGATAGAATATTGTTCATGTAGCAATTTGTGTACTATAAAATAATTGTAAATGTTGTTTATGTTGGTAATGTATTGCTTTCGGTATGTGTTGTGTATAAATTTATAGTTTTTTTAAATTTAATATTTTTTGTATATTGGTAAATGTAATGTTTTTTGGTATATTAATAAATGTATTTTTTTTGGGTTTGAATTCATATCTAGGCCGGTATACATTTTGTAATAAATGTATTTTTTTCTGTTTGAATTCATATCTAGGCCGGTATACATTTTGAAAGCTGTCTTGATTTTCCATATTCATTTTTCCGAACTCCTTAAAATATACATTTAACTATCGCTCAATACACAAAGTATTACGCCGAAGCACATTTATTTTATTGTATTAATATACATTTGTTGAGTTGTTGTTCAGTTTTTTTTTAAGAAAAAATAATCAAAAATTGAAAGCTAGCTACGTATATTTTTTTTATTTTAAGGTCCCAATCATCCTCCCGTACCACGGTACCATACGTACGTGATTTCTGCACCATTTGTCCGGTCATGCCCTCTTTAATTTTCCTAATCTTGTAATTTTCGTTGGGGATAAAGTCTTGTCTAGCTAATCCCAAACGAGTTGAATGCCACTGGGTGGGCACGTGCCACAGACCAAAGATATATCATTTTTTTAGTCCTTAATTGGCACAACAGCCATGCACATCATATTTATCTAATCAACTAATAATGAGAACGCGAAATGGGCCGTAAATGTTTGATTTGGATAAAGTAATACAAACGGCTGGCATGTCAGCATCGATCGATAAAAGTATTACTTATTCCCTGCTTGACAGCGTTAAACTAAATAATTATTGTTGAAGCATTCTTCCCAAAGACTTGTTCCCCAAACCTACCCTATAAATACACAAATGAATACACTTCTCTCTACAAAATTGTTACGAACTGATCAGCTCTCAATTAGCTTCTATCATAATTAACAATGGGCTCTTCTTCAAAATTTGTTTGGATAGCCGTTGCAATGCTCTTCGCGTTCTCTCTAAAACACTGTCAAGCTTCTCTGACTTCAAGCTACTATGATTATACATGTCCGCAAGCCCTTCCAATCATTCGCAGTGCTATACGAGATGCAATTGCAAAAGAACGCCGGATGGCCGCCTCTCTCATACGCCTTCACTTCCATGACTGCTTTGTTCAGGTAATTAACCATAATATATGTAATACATAAATGGATTCGTTACTGATGTGCATCCAATGACACACCTCATTTGGAATTGATTTGATATTGTTTGAGTTCTGAAATCTAAAATACGTATAAGTGGTACAATCATATTGAAAAAACACTGTTAACTCAGTGTAAACAACATATATAATAGCATAAACGCTTACAGGCTTAATTACTCATAATTAATATTAATTAGGTTAATTTTCGAGTAAAATCTAAACGAATTAGTACCTTTTTACTTTGAATAATTAATCAGGGATGTGATGGATCGGTGCTTCTGAAAGACACCCGATGGTTTACGGGTGAGCAAACTGCTCTTCAAAACAACAACTCGATAAGGGGAATGGAAATCATTGATGCTGCCAAGTGGGCCGTGGAAGCAGTTTGTCCGAAAGTCGTATCATGCGCAGATATCGTTGCACTTGCAGCCAGAGACTCTTCTGAGTATGTGAATGGGCCGACGTGGACAGTTAAGCTGGGGAGAAGGGATTCAACCACAGCAAATAGAGATTTGGCTGCTGCTGATTTGCCCTTCGGTGGTGATAACCTGGATGTGCTGATTGCTAAATTTGCTAGAAA
The DNA here is from genome assembly GCA_025461125.1 of Carex kokanica. Taxonomy (NCBI): domain Eukaryota; kingdom Viridiplantae; phylum Streptophyta; class Magnoliopsida; order Poales; family Cyperaceae; genus Carex; species Carex kokanica. Next base: position 271,373 of record JAJGRX010001456.1, read on the forward strand.
GGGACTCAATGCTAAGGAAATGGTTGCGCTCTCAGGTGCACATACAATCGGTCAGGCTCAATGCGGGACGTTTAGGGGACGTATATACAATGAAACCAATATCGATCCGGGCTTTGCCATTCACAGGAGACGTAATTGCCCTTCTTCAAACAATGCCGGAAATACAAACTTGGCACCACTTGACCCTGTGACACCGAACTCACTTGATAATAAGTACTACAAAAACCTGATGCAAAGAAGGGGGTTGTTGCACTCTGACCAAGTGTTGTTCAATGGAGGTGAGACTGATGGCATGGTAGCGAGCTATAGTAGGGATCCATCCTCCTTTTATGCAGATTTTGCTGCTGCAATGGTTAAGATGGGGGATATTAATCCGCTAACAGGATCGTCAGGACAAATAAGAAAGATTTGCAGTGCGATCAATTAATGTTCTCTTCATCTCTTATAATTTATACATTCTTTTATTAATTTTTTAAATGTTTGTATATTGAGTTCTTTCCGAAGAACTGAAAATGTGCTTTTAAGGCAATGTTATTATAAAGTGTAATTATCTATGTGCAAGGAAATCTAGAAGAAATAAATATTAATTTATCGAAACAATTCAATATTATTTGTTACTAAACTGAAGCGTTCTTTCCGGTTTTTTTTTTTTTTTGTATATATAATTTCTAATCCGATTTTGTGTAAAGTTCAAGGATCCTCTTTAGGAAGGCCTTCAACTTTTTAATTTATGACAAGTTATCTTTCCAACTTTTAATTTTAACAATCAATTTCCTGAATTATATATGCAATCAGTGACAATGACCACTTATAACAGCTAATTAATTTGCTATCAGTATTCTCATTAACACTTTTACAATTATATTTCAAGTTTTGAAATACAAATGTTGAATTTGAGCCATTAATCTTGTTAAATTTTATGAAAGATGCGTCCAGACTAAAATTTTATGATTTTTGTAGTTTAATTTGTACACGATGAAAAATTAATATATTGAAATTATCTATCGGTTGAATATTCAAATATAAAAATAGATCTTGTGTGCAAGTAAATAGTTCTTGGCATAATCAAGAACTTAAAATATAAACTGAGTATAAAGTAAATAGATAGAGTTGAGAGAATTGACACAAGATATGATAACGTAGTTCAGCAACTAAAGGCCTACGTCTTAGGAGAAACAAATCAAACCCCCTTTATATAAAGAGAAAACAGAAATGGAAACAAAATCACGGTTTTATCTATCAACTGATATGGTGGTTGGTCAACCATCTTAACGGCTGGAGCAGATCAAACAATATTAGAAATTAGGGTTTGCCTTTTTTCTTGTGCTTTATGACAACCGTTCCAACGTTATAAGTGAACCGTGGGCAACGTTTGGACTCTGGTTGTTTTGTGCTTGATTTGTTTTCAAATATATTTTTGTAATTCGGAAGTTTTGATTTCAACCGTTACAACGTCTGATCAACTGTTGTAACGACTGGACTCAGGCAGCACAACCTCAAACCCACTTTATCATATTTTTAGATATGGAAAAAATGAGAAAATTAAAATGGTAAAGTAAACTATTCTTGCTCTTCATGATTCATCTAGCATATGCTTGTGTTCACCATTCATGTCTTGATGCTTTTCTTGTCAATCAAATTGATGTAGCAATTAAACCTGCAAACGTCTCAAACAAAAAAATTGTAAAATTCAATATTTATATGTTTTGCAAATTGGCCAAATAAAGCTTGATGTTTACAACAACACTAAATATATACACCACATATACTATTGTCATTGACAAACAAGTTTGAAGAATTATATATTATCATAAAAAAAAAAAGGAAATTATATTCGCAAACGTAAAAAAAAAAAATTATCTTTTACAAAAATCAATTAATAAATCATCTATTATTCTAAATAGATCGAGATGAAGTATACATGTATCTTTCCTTCTTTCTTTCTTTTGAGGTAAATGGGCAACTAGCTGACTGACCATTGAATTAATGAATAAAGAAAAAGTATTTTCATCCTACAAGGGACCAAGTATACATGTATCTTTCTATGATTATTCGAAGGAGCATAGCCAGTCACGTGAATCTCATGTATCTTCCTCCAATTTTCCTAAATGTTTTTTTATAAACGTGTTGTTTGCCAAGGGATGGCTACGTCACGTGCTGCAGACCATAGAATTCTACGTGCCAATATATATATAATTTTCTTGGTCCATCAATTGTTATAACTACCCCAGTATATCTAATCTATTAATAACAAAACTCAAAAGGGCGATTAATGTTTGACTTGGAAGAAGCAATCCAAAACGGCTGGCAAAGAATTTTGTACATATCTTAATCAGTATCGATCGATATATACCCTGCTTGACATTGTTCAAATAAAATAAATAATTATGGTTGAAGCATTCTTCCCAGAGACCTGTTCGCCGAAGGTACCCTATAAATACACAAATGATACACCATAAAGCCACAAATCAACTCTTAATTAGCTTCTCTCTACAAAATAGTTACGAAGTGATCAGCTCTCAATTAGCTTCTATCATTTTCTCTCTATCTCTCTCTCTCACAATTATCAATGGGCTCTTCTTTTAAACTTACTTGGATAGCCATTGCAATGCTATTCGCGTTCTCTCTAAAGTACTGTCAAGCTTCTCTGACTTATAATTACTATGATTATACATGTCCGCAAGCCCTTCCAATCATTCGCAGTGCTATACGAGATGCAATAGTAAAGAACGCCGGATGGCTGCCTCTCTCATACGCCTTCACTTCCATGACTGCTTTGTTCAGGTAATTAACCATAATATGTAATACATAAATGGATTCATTACTGATGTGTATCCAATGACACACCTCATTTGGAATTGATTTGATCATTTGATATTGTTTAAGTTCCAAATTCTAAAATACTTAGAAGTGGTGCCAGCATATTAAAAAAACTCTGTTCTACTAAGAGTAAATTACATAATAACGTAAACGCTTAGAGGCTTACTCTTGATTAATATTAAAATCTAAACGAATCAGTACCTTTTATTTTGAATTATTAGGGATGTGATGGATCGGTGCTTCTGAAAGACACCCCGTGGTTCACGGGCGAGCAAACTGCTCTTCAAAACAACAACTCGATAAGGGGAATGGAAGTCATAGATGCTGCCAAGTGGGCCGTGGAAGCAGTTTGTACGAAAGTCGTATCATGCGCAGATATCGTTGCACTTGCAGCCAGAGATTCTTCTGAGTATGTGAATGGGCCGACATGGAAGGTTAAGCTGGGATGAAGAGATTCGACCACCGCAAATAGAGATTTGGCTACTGCTGATTTGCCCTTCGGTAGTGATAATCTGGATGTGCTGATTGCTAAATTTGCTAGAAAGGGACTCAATGCTAAGGAAATGGTTGCGCTTTCAGGTGCACATACAATCGGTCAGGTTCAATGCGTGACATTTAGGGACCGTATATACAATGAGACCAACATTGATCCGGGCTTTGCTCTTCACAGAAGACGTAATTGCCCTCGTTCAAACAATGTCGGAATTACAAATTTGGCACCGCTTGACCCCGTTACACCGAACTCACTTGACAACAAGTACTACAAAAATTTGATGCAAAGAAGGGGGCTGTTGCACTCTGACCAAGTGTTGTTCAATCACTACTACAGAAATGGTCATTGCACACGGCACATTGTACACGGATTTGGCAATTTTATATAAAAACCGTGTAGAAGTTGTAATTTTTTGGATGCCTGAAATATCTGTATTGTTTCTACACGGATATTTACGAAAGAAGAGGTGTAGAAAGACGTGAGAGAGCTACACGAACGTTTACCAGGAACTGTACACGGCTTATTGTTTAAATAACAGTGGAGAAAGCCTTGAGAGAGCTACACGGATTCTTAATTAAAGAACCGTGAAGATAGGCAAGAATTGTACACGGATAAATGTTTAAATGACCGTGTAGATAACCTGTAGGAGCTACACGGATGTTTAATAAAGAGCCGTGTAGAAATGTCGAATTTGTACACGGTTTTTTGTTTAAATGACAGAGTAGAAAGCCTTGAGCGAGCTACACGGACGTTTAATAAAGAGCTGTGTAGAAAGGATATTTTAGGTTTTTTGTTATATAAAAGGCCTTCTCCCCAGCGCCGTTTTGATCAATTTATACTCTCCCCTCTCACAGTTAACAATTGGGTTGAGATGTAGGTTTGTCAATTGTTTTGGATCGCAAAATTAGATCGATATGAGCTACTGTTTTGGGAGCTCACAGATGAGCGATCCGATATAATTGATAACCTACATCTCGAATTCCCATGCGAAGTGCTTCATTTCCCCAATTTTTTCGAGATGTTATAACTGGAGGCCGAATCTGAGATATTGGAAGTTAATTTGTATTTCTCCTCTATATCTTGCTAAGGTGTTTAGTTTAGGACATATAACCAAAAGGCTACTTAGATTAATGTAACTAGTAGTCCTTACTTTGGTTACATTAACCTAGGTAGTCTTTTGGTTAGTTCCTTGCATGTCCTAACTAATTCGGGCAAGCAAGATCCAGAGGAGAAATTATCTCTATTCCGATCAATTTTACTGGACGAAGAGTTGGCCGGTAAGAGTTGGGTGAAAGACCTTCAGAAAGAGGTGAATGTGACCTTCAGAGCCGGTTGAAGAGTCGAATGAAGTCGGAGATCATTCGACTCTTTATTCGTCTCTTCGTCCGGCTCTGAAGGTCCTTCATCGACCTCTTCCATTTTTTTTGAAGGTCCTTCATCTAACTTTTAACTCAACTCTTTAGTAAAACATATCTTCATATCACCCCTCTGTAAACCCTACCGGCACCAAAAGGAAAGAACCACCATATTCTAGTCCTTAATGGAAATGTTTAGTTTACAATATGACTTTTTATTCCAACTTTTGTAATGCTTTAATTTTGTATAATTTAGGGTACATGAATTTTTAGTTTAAATTGCTATGTTTTGTAATTCTGGATTTTAAATGTCTTTCTCTGTTTTGGAAATTGTTTGTTCTGCTATCTGAAAAACATAGGGAAAAAAACTAGTTGACAGCCAAAAAAAAAAAAAAAAACAATGCTACACGGACGTTTAATAAAGAGCCGTGTAGAAACGAGAAATAGTACACGGATTTTTGTTTAATTAACAGTGTAGAAAAATAATTTACACGGCTGTTTATATAAAAGTCTGTGTGTCTTTCTACACGGATTTATAGCTAATACTTGCTCGAAATAATGGAAGGCTAAATCAAAAAAAATAAAACAAAAATTAGGAAAAAAAAAGAATTCTAAATGTCCGTGAAGAAAGTTTATCTTTTATATTACACACGGCTGTTTATATAAATGTCCGTGTAGAAATGTTATCTTTTATAAACGGCTACCTATATAAAAGTCCGTGTAGCTCTCGTAATGCTTTTTTTACACGGATTTATAGATTATCATCCGTGTAGAAAGGTTATTTTAGGGTTTGGAACTATATAAAAGGCCTTCTTCCGGCGCCGTTTTGATCAATTAATACTTCTCTCTCTCTCTCTCTGTATTGAATTGGTCTGATTTCTGCGCACAAGGAACGAGGCCGGATCTGAGATCTAGCTTGGAAGTTAATTCGCATTCTCCTCTCTATTGCCAAGGTTAGTCATACATATATATATTTCCCTCTTCTTTATCTAATTTTCTGTTACTGATTAATATTGCTTAATTATTTCTGTCAATTATTATTTAATGCATGCGTGCTTGATTTGTTAAGATAATGTAAATAATTAGTGTATTGTGGTCCAATAACCGACCTACTGATGCTTTTAAGTCCATGCCCGTTCAAAATTAATCCAATAGGGATTAATTTTGGATAGTCCCCCGTTTGGGACTGCTCTTTGAATATTGTGTCTCATTTAGGATGTGAACACATATTAGCGGGATTTAATTAGTATTTGAGAAAAGTTCGACAGTATTTCTCCTTATTGCTCCTACGAGTATGTGGTTTTTACGCATACTTGGGGAGTTAAGGAGAAATGCTGCCGAATTTTTCTCAAATACTAATTAAATCCCGCTAATATGTGTTCACATATGAGGCATAATATTCAAAGAGTGGGTTAGGATTGTAAACCGGCCCTTTATAAGCCAAGAATTTGGAACAATATATATGCTGATCACCATATATGTTTAATTGGAATTTTTTTTTGTTTACTTTAATTTACAGATGGATCGAAGTTGGATGTACGAATTGCGACGTGATAGTGCAGAATACTTGGCTCGCGTTGATGAGTTCCTAAAATTTGCTGAGAAATCCGTGTAGCTCGCACTCCACACGGCAGAAAATCCGTGTAGCTCCCCTGTTTATGTCCGTGTACAATGACCATTTCTGTAGTAGTGAATGGAGGTGAGACTGATAGCATGGTAGCGATCGAGCTATAGTAGGGATACATCCTCCTTTTATGCGGATTTTGCTGCTGCAATGGTTAAGATGGGGGATATCAATCCGCTAACAGGATCATCAGGACAAATAAGGAAGATTTGCAGTGCGATTAATTAATGTGCATTCTAAAAAAAAATTGCATTACTTGTCGATATATAGGTTCTCTGCATCTTTTGTAACTTCGATCTTCTGATTTATATATTCTTTTATTAATTTTGTTTATGTTTGTACATCGAATTATTTCCGAAGAATTACTTTTAAGGCTATTTTATTAAAAAGTGTAATAATATGTGCAAGGAAAGTTTGAAGAGATAAAGTTTCCCTAAACAATTCAATGTTACTAAACAGATAGGGCGTTCATTTCTGTTTTTGTTGAACTTATGCGGAAATATTGAGACAAAACAGAGAGAATATATGATTGAAGTTTGTGTATTGATATGATTTTCTTACAATTAAGTTTCTATTGCTATATATATATATATATATATATATATATAGGAAATGGCTAGCATGCTACGCGTAGCATAGAGGGCCTCCGTGCTACGGCTCAATATTTGAGTTTTCAAAATCCTAACGGTCGATCCAAACCGTTCAACATGATCTCCACATGAATATGTACTTGCTAGCCAAATTTTACATTTTTTAGAATTTTTTTACTATTTTTTTAGATAGGTAGAAAATCACTTGATCTGAAAATTTTGTACCATTCATATCAAGTGATTTTCTACCTATCTAAAAAAATAGTAAAAAAATTCTAAAAAATGTAAAATTTGGCTAGCAAGTACATATTCATATGGAGATCATGTTGAACTGTTCGGATCGACCGTTAGGATTTTGAAAACTCAAAAATTGAGCCGTACCACGGATGCGCTATATGCTACGCGTAGCACCGTAGCCATTTCCTATATATATATATATATATATATAATCTGGCTAATATGCTACGCGTAGCATAGAGGGCCTCCGTGCTACGGCTCAATATTTGAGTTTCAAAATCCTAACGGTCGATCCAAACCGTTCAACATAATCTCCATATGAATATGTACTTGCAAACCAAATTTTACATTTTTTAGAATTTTTTACTATTTTTTTAGATAGGTAGAAAATCACTTGATCTGAATGGTATAGAATTTCCAGATCAAGTGATTTTCTACCTATCTAAAAAAATTCTAAAAAATGTAAAATTTGGTTTGCAAGTACATATTCGTATGGAGATCATGTTGAACGTTTCGGATCGACCGTTAGGATTTTGAAAACTCAAATATTGAGCCGTAGCACGGAGGCCCTCTATGCTACGCTAGCACCGTATCCAATTCCTATATATATATATATATATATATATATATATATATATATATTACAAGATATCTAAGTTACCGTTTTGTTACCGTTTGTACTATTTCTGTTTTTGGTACCTATGAACAGTGTACCGTTGGTATTATTGCCTAAAATAGATGTTGCCTTTATTGCCTAATTCTATTTCTAAGCCACTTGATCGATGATAAACGACTGAGATCAAATCCCTTCTATATCTTTTTGTTTTTTTCAACACTCTGCCTCAAGCTAGGAATATATAGATCATGCAATCCTGGCTTTTTTGTATTTTTTTCAAAATGGACTCGGGTCCAAATCTTTGGTGAAGATATCCATTAGTTGATCTTCACTTTTAACATATGATGTTTCTATTTCTTTTGCTTGAACTTTCTTTCTAATGAAGTTGTAATCCACTTATATATGTTTGGTTCGCTCATCATGGAATACTAGATTCAATGCAATGTGTCGCGCATAATTATTATCGCAATACATCTTCATAGACTGATCACAGGCAATGCCCATGTCGTTGAGTACGTAGTTGCTTGACCCAAATTAATTCACTTGCGGCTGATATCATGGTATCTTATTCCGCCTCCGCCCTAAATCGCGAGTTCCACACCATTTTGTTTCTTTTTCTTTCATGTGACTAAATTTCCACTTAATATGTGCAAAAGCTGGTAGTGAATTTCCTATTGAAACTTCTGACCCGATCTGCATCGGAATAATAAAAAATGACATTAGAATTATTATTTTTCATCCAAATTTTTTTGCCGGATTTTTCTTTATATAACTTAAAATTTTATTTATAGCATCTAAATGTGGAGTTCTTAGGTAGTTAAATGAACTTACTAATTTAGCTTACAAAAAAAATACCGAGACATGTAACCGTTAAATAAATTAATGAATAAAGAGATGAAATATACATCTTTCTTTCTTTCTTTCTTTCTTTAAGATTAGTCGTCAACTAGCCGACTGATAATTGTATTAATGAATAAAGAAAAAGTATTTTGATCCTAATCGAAGGACTAAGTATACAACTATCTTTATGTGATTATTCAAAGGAGCATAGCCAGTCACGTCAATCTCATGTATTTAGAACTCCTTTATTATGAAAGATCGTTAATTAAGCGAGTTGCACACCAATGGTCCGGTAAAGCAGCCTCTTATTTTCCAAATTCTTATTATAAACGAGTTGTTTGCCAAGGGTTGGCTACGTCACGTGCTGCAGACCATAGAATTCTACGTACCAATATATCATTTTTCTTGGTCCATTAATTGGTATAACTTTTTTTTTTTTTTTAAAAAGGCAGATGCCCGTTTCAATATATTTGAAACTGTTAGCTTACAAGACTCCTTAAAAACCACAGATAAATCAGTCCATTGTATCAACTAACATCCCTAACACATACCTAATAGCACTGAAATAGTTTAAAAGAGCATCAGAAAAGTTCAACCACAGAAGAGTGTTCAAAGGCACAACAAAAGCATAAGAAATACACACTCGACCACAGCTAGCGGAATCAGTTTCCAGGAAGCTAATGAACATAAAAGGAGTGTGATAAAAAGAAAGTAAAGGATCAAGCTTCATCAGCATTGCCAGTGACCCATTCCAGCAACAAGGTATCGGCTGGGTCTACTACTTGCAGGGGAATCGCATCAAGCTCGTCGGGAAGCCATTCCTGGAGTGCATCCTTGACATCAGTCCGAATTGTACCTGACCAATAAGAAACCAGAGACAAGATTTGTAAGATGATGTTCCGAGCAGTATATATACGAGTATTATTAAAACACAAGTCATTGCGATGTTTCCAAATGCTCCAAATAACGGCACACACTACAATTAGAAAGGCAAGTCTATTGGTGGATGGCAAAGTGAAAGAAAATTGGATAACATCTGTAATAGAAGACCAAGAGTGATAGTGAGTAGTGCAAGCTCCCATCCATCTCCAAACCTGTTGTGCATAAAAACATCTAAAGAATAAATGGTTAGAGCTTTCAACACACGTACAAAACTGACATGTAATATCACCAGTCCAACCTTTTTGCTGTAGGTTTTTCTTGGTCAGAATTCGATGTTTAGTAACTAACCACATAAAAGCTTGAATTTTGGGTGGCACTGGTAGTTTCCACCAAATCATTGGGTATGAAGGCTTAACCCCTCTGAAATTGAGGAAAGAGTATAAGGATCGAACAGTAAAGAGACCATTTGCATCCCAGCACCACGAGATATTATCCTCCTCATGAGTAAAGGATATATTGCTAAGAATTTGCAGCAGCTGGGTCCATTCCTGCAACAGTACACCACCTAAAGTTCTCCGAAAAGTAATGTGGGTACCTTGAGACAAAACAGCCTCTTGTACAGTAATCATAGGAGTGAGACAAATATGGAACAAATTAGGAAACAAAGTTTTGAAAGCATGAGATGCATGCCATTGATCATGCCAGAGCAAGACCTGACCTTGTCGGCCAGGAACCATATTAATGCCCAGAGAACTGATCTGTTCTCTCTTGAGAATAGCTTTCCAGAAGGGGGAAAAGGGCAAAGGATGAGGATTATTATAATATTTACAAAGGATAACATCCTTCCACAAACTGTGATAAGTGGGATCCTTAAACCGCCATAACCATTTAGATAACAAGGAAATATTCATTTGGTGGATATCCAGGATTCCCATTCCCCCAAATTTTTTCCTCATACACAAAGTCGGCCAATTACATAGGGCAAATTTCCTCTTGGTGCTAGTTCCTTGCCAAACAAAGGTTCTTCGAATTTTATCGATTTTAAGGATAACTGTTTTAGGTATTTGGTACAAGGACATAGCATACATAGGAACACTAGAGAGTACAGCATTTACCAAAGTGAGTCTACCTCCAAGAGAAAGAATTTGCCCCTTCCAATTTTGCAATTTGTTACTAATTTTATCAATGATAAAGCCCCACTCTTGAATACTGAGTTTCCTATTATGTAATGGCACTCCTAGATATTTAAAAGGAAATTGTGAGAGTTGACATCTAAAATTCTGAGCCAATTCTGTTGCAAAGGTAGGAGAAAGGTTAATAGGAAACATCTCAGTTTTGTCAAGGTTCATCCGAATGCCAGAAACTCCCTCAAACATAATCATCGCCCACCATGCTGCTGACACACATTTATGAGTGGCTTGGAGAAAAAGAATGGTGTCATCAGCATAATGGCAATTGGTGAGGGGTTTATTGTGAAAACAAGGGGGGCCTAAACCAGATAGCACATGATGATCCCTACCAGATTTGAAAAACTTACTAAGTGTATCAGCAGCCAAATTAAACAAGTATGGAGATAAGGGGTCGCCTTGTCTCACCCCCCTTTTGCAAAAGAAATAGGGGGTGAGGTTGCCATTAATAGTAATGCAAGACTGTGAACTAAACAACCATAATTTCATCCAAGCAATCCATTTTTCATTAAACCCTCTACTACGCATAAGCTCAAGTAAATAGTCCCAGTTTATCTTGTCATATGCTTTCTCGAAATCAATTTTGATGACAACTCCTTGTTGTTTGGTAACTTGACAGTGATGAATGATCAACTAATCATGAGAACGCAAAAAGGGCCATGCATGAATAATTGAATATTAATGTTTGACTTGGAACAATAAGTAATACAAACGGCTGGAATATCAGTATCAATAATAAAAGTATTAATTATCCCCTGCTTGACATGCTGTGTTAAAATAAATAATTTATTGTTGAACCATTCTTCCCAAAGACCTCTTCACCAAAGGTACCCTATAAATACACAATTGAAACACAACTTCTCATCAAACAAATCAACTCTTAATTAGTTACGAACTGATCAGCTCGCAATTAGCTTTTCTATCACTCTTAATTTCTCCATCATAATTAACAATGGGCTCTTCTTCAAAACTTGCTTTGATAGCAATTGCAATGCTCTTCGCGTTCTCTTTAAAGCACTGTCAAGCTTCTCTGACTCCAAACTACTATGATTATACATGTCCACAAGCCCTTCCAATCATTCGCACAGCCATACGAATTGCTATTGCAAAAGAGCGCCGAATGGCCGCCTCTCTCATACGCCTTCACTTCCATGACTGCTTTGTTCAGGTAATTTACCATAATTTGTAATACATATAAATGGATTCCTTACTGATGTGCATCCCATGACCCACCTCATTTGGAATTAATTATTTGATATTTTATTAGTTCAGAAATCTCTGGAATAATACATAGAAGCTGTACAAGCATGATTAATATTAAGTAGGTTAATTTTCTCGTAAAATCTAAAGGAATTTGCTCCTTTTGTACTTTGAATAATCAGGGATGTGATGGATCAGTGCTTCTGAAAGACACCCCATGGTTCACGGGCGAGCAAACTGCTCTTCAAAACAACAACTCGATTAGGGGAATGGAAGTCATAGATGCTGCCAAGTGGGCCGTGGAAGCAGTTTGCCCCAAAGTGGTATCATGTGCAGATGTCGTCGCACTTGCAGCCAGAGACTCTTCTGAGTATGTGAATGGGCCGACGTGGACGGTTAAGCTGGGAAGAAGAGACTCGACCACCGCAAATAGAGATTTGGCTGCTGCTGATTTGCCCTTCGGTGGTGATAATCTGGATGTGCTGATTGCTAAATTTGCCAGAAAGGGACTCAATGCTAAGGAAATGGTTGCGCTCTCAGGTGCACATACGATCGGTCAGGCTCAATGTGTGACATTTAGGGACCGTATATACAATGAGACCAACATTGATCCGGGATTTGCTCTTCATAGGAGACGTAATTGTCCTCCTTCAAACAATGTCAGAATTACAAATTTGGCACCGCTTGACCCTGTTACACCGAACTCACTTGACAACAAGTACTACAAAAATTTGATGCAAAGAAGGGGGCTGTTGCACTCTGACCAAGTGTTGTTCAATGGGGGTGAGACTGATGGCATGGTAGCCAGCTATAGTAGGGATCCATCCTCCTTTTACGCGGATTTTGCTGCTGCAATGATTAAGATGGGGGATATCAATCCGTTAACAGGATCGTCAGGACAAATAAGAAAGATTTGCAGTGCGATCAATTAATGTGCATGCATTCCAAACAATGTTTGCATCACTTGTTGATTTGTTCTCTTCATCTCTTGTAATTAATTTCTATCTTCTGATTTATACATTCTTTTATTAAATGTTTTAATGTTTGTACATTGAATTCATTCCGAAGAATTACTAAGGCTATTTAAATAAAAGGTGTAATAATCTTTGCAAGGAAATCTAGCAGAGATAAATGTTTCTCTAAACAATTCAATATATTCAATATATCTTACTAAACCGAATAGGCGTTCTTTTTTGTTTTCTTATTATTATTTTTTTCGTTTCGTATAGTTTCTTATACGATTTGTTGAAAAGTTCAATAATTCATTTTAGGGTAATATTTTTTAAAGCCTTCAAATTTTAAATTTATGACAAGTTAGCTTTCCAATTTTAATTTTGAAAATCAATTTCCCGAACTATACCCAATCAGTGACAATGACCGGACCCCTTAACAGCTAATGTGCTATTTGTAATCTCTTTAACACTTGTACAATTATATTTCAAGTTTGAAATACAAGTTTTGAATTTGAGCCATAAACCTTCTTAAAATTAATTTTATGAGAGATGCGTCCAGATAAAATTGTATGATTTTTTAAATTTGTGTTTTACTACATCAAGTGGACGAAAAAAAATACATTAATTAGAATAATCTATTGTAGTAATTAACTAGATACGTCTATTTTTCCACCTTTTGGTCAAGTTAAAATAATTAACCCTAAAAATCAACAAGTTTACGCTGAGTGCATCTCTCATGAAATCAAACAATTTCGGTTTAAAATTTTGAAATAGAAATGGCAAAAAAAAATGAGGTACGTAGTCTCATTTTGTGGCTTCAAATTAAATCTTATAATATTGGAACCCTCTCTTATATTTTATTCAAAACTTTTTTAACTTACGAAGCCTTATATATTTTAAAAAATAATAAATTTGAATACTAATTATAGTGTGTAATATACAAATTGTTAATTTCGATCCCCATTGAAGACGTTTCAACCTTGGCTCAGAATCCAAAAGTATTAAGATTTTTTTTAATACTTCTTTTAAACTAAACAAGTTAATCACACACGGCACATCATACACAAATACGATAAATTTTCATAAAAACAATGTGTAAAGTAAGTAATTGTGCGTGCGAAAATGAGATCTAACAATCACACATGGTCAATTAAAAAAGAATCCCTTGTTTTAACTATGTGTACATAAAATTAAATATGCTTGGTTGTTGTGTAGAAATGGTGACAAAGAGGGGCCATAAATTGTGTGAGAGAGGTCCACATGTGTCGGTTTATGTTTTAATCTTTTGTATGTTTTAATTCTTTATGTTGGCTAATTCTCATTCCTTCTCTCTCATGGAATGAGAGTTATTCAGTTGATCACATATATTGAAGAAGGCATGGATGTCCACATGAAGAGTTTGACTGTCCTTTTTACATGACCTGAGTTGTTGTTTAATCTCTTTACACGAAAGGAATTAAACATCAACTCAAGCCGGGTAAGAAAAATGGGTCAAACCACACATATATATGGTCATCCTTCTCTTCTTCAAGGCCGATCAGTTTGATAATTTTTCATCCATGAGGAACATGAATTAGAAACTAACACAAAAAAAAATTAGCACATGTTGTAAAATAACGTAGAACTAAGAAGATTTTGAAATCAATTACATGTAAATAATTTCACATAACTAACTTTTAATTCCAAAACAAAAAGATTGCTTGGATGAGATAACTAATTTAGATAACTCCCTAAATGCATAATTGCGATTTACAAGAGCAAAAAATAAAGGGAAGGGTCTCAAAACTTGATTTGAAGTTTCCGATTAAGTTTTTTTTTCATTCTAATTTTTTATTTTGTACTTCTTGACCATATTTTTTCTTAGATATTGTCATGTAAATGTATAAAGTCTCAGATCTTGAATTTTTTTGGTTTTATTTTCATTTTTTTGTTAGAATGTTATTCATGTAGCAATTTGTGTACTGCAAAATAATTGTAAATGTTGTTTATGTTGGTAAAATGTATTGTTTTTGGTATGTGTTGTGTTTAAATTTATAGTTTTTTTTAATTTAGTATTTTTGGTATATTGATAAATGTAGTGTTTTTTGTATATTGATAAATGTAGTTTTTTTTGTTTGAATTTAGATCTATACCGGTATACATTTTAACAACTGTCTTGATTTTCTATATTCATATTTTCGAACTCCTTAAAATATAGATTTAACTATCGCTCAATACACCCTACTCGTATCGTACCCATTGACACCCCCACTTGACCCTCGTTCCTTTCTCCAAAAACGATATATTAACTTGATAATTAATTATAATTGTAATAATTACAGTATTATTATGATTATTATTATTGTTGTTGTTGTTATCAATATATCATCCTTCTGATTATTTAATGTTGTTTGTTTATTATATATGAAACAAAATTAATGGTGTATCATATTTGACTTGCACAATTATCTAGTGCTGACCACCTCTATACAGTGGCGGAACATAGTAGAGAGTAAAGGGGCTAAGCCACCCCTATAAATTGAAATTTTGTACTTTAGTTCATTAAATTTTGTAATTCTTATATATATTCATGCCTTTAAGCCTCCCTTATAAAATAAAATTGCACTATATTTGATTTTTCAGCCCCCTCAATCTCTATTTTCTAGTTCCGCCCCTGCCTCTATACTCTTAAATATAAAGAAGAAATGACAACAACGTTCACAATACATTGTTCAATTTTTCCAAATAGACATTTCAATTTCTTCTATATATACGTTATTTCTGCACCTCGGTCCGCTGAAGCAGCCTTCAATTCACCTAATTAGACCTAATTAGATTTTGTTCCCGCGCGTGTAGATAAAGTCTTGTCTAATCCCAAAACAAGTTGCTTACCCCGGGGGGGACACGTGCCGCAGACCAAAGAATTCCACCAATATTTATATTTTTTTTTCATAAAAACAATGTGTAAAGTAAGTACTTGTGTGCGCGAAAATGATATTCAACAATCACACACGGTCAATTAAAAGAGAATCCCCAGTTTTAACCATATGTGTACATAAAATTAAAAATGCTTGGTTGTTATACGGAATTGGCGACACATTAGGGTCTTAGAAAAGACAACGACAAGAGATAATTTTTTAAGAATTTTTTTTTGTGTATTCTCTTTCTACAAAATTTGAGTACAAAAGATGTATAAAAGAAAATTTGCAAATATAACGCTATAAAAATAGGAAATAACAAACGGTGAGATGAGAGACATTTACAATATGTTTTAATTTTTATGTTGGCTAATTATCATTCCTTCTCTCTCATGGATTGAGAGTTATCAAAGTGATCACACACTACTACAAAAAAAGAGATTATACACGGACAAAAATGGAAGAGCTACATGGATTTCCTACCGTGTTTAAATCGAGGGTGTATAAATAGCTCAATAACTACACACGGACATTTGTCCGTGTACAATTTCAACGATTCTACACGGATAACTACACAAACAGCCGTGTAAAAAGCCCAGAATGTGTCTCTCTCCATGATACCGAGCTACACGGATATTACCTAAACAACCGTGTACGATTCTTTTTGTACACGGACTTTTAACTAAAAAACCGTGTAGCTTGACTCTTTCTACACGGATATTTAACTAAATGTCCGTGTAGCTCTCCTCTTTCTACACGGACATTTAACTAAATGTCCGTGTAGCTCTCATCTTTTCTACACGGACTTTAGTTAAATGTCCGTGTAGAAATATCAAAAAAAAATTTGTATTTTTTGTTTTTCGGCTAGCCTCCAGTTTTGCTAGCCAGTTTTGTTACAGAACTATTCCAGATTTTCCAGATTTTCCATATTTTCTAGATTTCATATAACAAGAAATCCATATTTTCCAGATTACCAATAAATCCATATTTTCCAGATTAGCAAGAAATTCATATTTTTCAGATTAGCCAGAAATTCATATGCAATAAATTATAAAATATTCATATACACCAAATTATACAAAATTATGGAAATCCATGTTGAGCATTGCAAAATTTCATTACAAACCACCTTGCCCACACACACCTGATATCGTCGATCTGCTCCTTGGTGTAATGCGGTTCCTTTGGCAAATTCTACAATTACAATTCGGCAGCATTTCTCCTTAACTCCCCAAGTATGCGTACGAACCACATACTCGTAGGAGCAATAAGGGAAAATACCGTCGAACTTTCCTCAAATACTAATTAAAACCCACTAATATGTGTTCACATCCTAAATGAGACACAATATTCAAAGAGCAGTCCCAAAACGGGGACTGTCCAAAATTAATCCCTATTGGATTAATTTTGAACAGGCATGGACCTAAAAATCATTTATAGGTCGGTTATTGGACAACAATACACTAATTATATATTTACATTACCTAATTACTAACACTACAAAAGACGGGCACTTTTCGCGAGGATAAAAAGTGACTTTTCACGACGGATTACCGTCATAAACGTGCTTTTTCTATTTGCGACGGTACTTTTCGCGACGAAGTCCCGTCGCGAAAAGTGCCTACTTTGTTGTTGTGTAATTAAATCAAGCATGCATGCATATATTACACACCTAATTAAATAAGCAATAATAATTACTAAACAGAAAATTAGAGAGGAAAAAGGAAAATATGTATATACTAACCTTCGAAATTTAGAGAGGAGAAAATAAAAACTTCAAAGATGACAGATTCCAGCTATGCTAGCCTTTAATTTGCGGAAATCAGATCTCAGTTCAAAACAGACAGAGGGCGTATTAATTACTTGATCAAAACGGCGCTGGAAGGAAAAGTCTCTGGAAGAGAAGGGCCCTTTTATATTGGATAAAACCCTACACGGCTTTTCTACACGGATTTATACTTAACAATCCGTGTAGCTCTGTCACAATTTAAACACGGTTATTTATTAAAAAAAGCCGTGTAGCATAACCCTTTATACACGGATATTTGATAAGAAAACCGTGTAGCTCTCTAACTATTCTACACGGACATGTAACTAAAAACCGTGTAGCTCTCTTAATATTTGTACACGGTTATTTAATCAAATATCCGTGTAGCAATTCATACACGGATTTTTGTATAATATCCGTGTAGCTCTCTCAATCTTTTCCACACGGTTTCTTTCCACACGGCTTTTTTCCCCTAATAAACCGTGTAGCTCTCTCAAACAATTATACACTGATTTATAACTAAGTGTCCGTGTATAATTCCCCAATATTTTTTAGCCTTTCACAATTTCATATTAATTTGACACACGGTTTTTATATAAAATTAGAAAAACCGTGTACAATGTGCAGTGTAGAATTAGCTTTTTTGTAGTAGTGACATTGAAGAAAAGGTGGATGTCCACATGAGGAGTTTGACTATCTTTTTTATATGGCCTGAGTTGTGGTTTAATCTCTTTACGCGAAAGGATTAAATATCAACTCAAGTCGGGAAAGAAAGATGGGTCAAACCCCACATATGGTCATCCTCCTCTTCTTCAACGCCGATCAGTTTGATAATTTCTTTATCCATGAGGGACATGAATTAGAAATTGACACAAAAAATAACACATATTGTAAAATAACGTAGAACTAAGAAGGTTTTGGAATCAGTTACATGTATATAATTTCATATAGTTAATTTATAATTTCAAAACAAGAACATTGCTTGAATGATATAACTAATTTTAGATAACTCCCTAAATGCATATTGTGTTTTTCAGAATAAAGAAAATAAAGGGAAGGACATGAATTAGAAATTGATACAAATTTTTTTTAAACAAGTTGTAAAATAACGTAGAATTAAGAAGGTTTTGGAATCAATTACATGTATATAATTTCAAATAGTGTTATTTTAGAATTTCCAAACAAGAAGATTGCTTGAATAAGATAACTAATTTAAGATAACTCTCTAAATGCATATTGTGTTTTTCAGGAGCAAAAATAAAGAGAAAGGATCTCAAAACTTGAGTTAAAGTTTCCGATAAACAAAAAAAATTCTTTCTAATTTTTTATTTTGTACTCATTTACCATATTTTTTCTTAGATATTGTTCACGTAAATGTATAAAGTCTCATATCTTGGATTTTTTTTTTTTTTAGATAGAATATTGTTCATGTAGCAATTTGTGTACTATAAAATAATTGTAAATGTTGTTTATGTTGGTAATGTATTGCTTTCGGTATGTGTTGTGTATAAATTTATAGTTTTTTTAAATTTAATATTTTTTGTATATTGGTAAATGTAATGTTTTTTGGTATATTAATAAATGTATTTTTTTCGGTTTGAATTCATATCTAGGCCGGTATACATTTTGTAATAAATGTATTTTTTTCTGTTTGAATTCATATCTAGGCCGGTATACATTTTGAAAGCTGTCTTGATTTTCCATATTCATTTTTCCGAACTCCTTAAAATATACATTTAACGATCACTCAATACACAAAGTATTACGCCAAAGCACATTTTTTTTTATTGTATTAATATACATTTGTTGAGTTGTTGTTCAGTTTTTTTTTAAGAAAAAATAATCAAAAATTGAAAGCTAGCTACGTATATTTTTTTTATTTTAAGGTCCCAATCATCCTCCCATACCACGGTACCATACGTACGTGATTTCTGCACCATTTGTCCGGTCATGCCCTCTTTAATTTTCCTGATCTTGTAATTTTCGTTGGGGATAAAGTCTTGTCTAGCTAATCCCAAACGAGTTGAATGCCACTGGGTGGGCACGTGCCACAGACCAAAGATATATCATTTTTTTAGTCCTTAATTGGCACAACAGCCATGCACATCATATATATCTAATCAACTAATAATGAGAACGCGAAATGGGCCGTAAATGTTTGATTTGGATAAAGTAATACAAACGGCTGGCATGTCAGCATCGATCGATAAAAGTATTACTTATTCCCTGCTTGACAGCGTTAAACTAAATAATTATTGTTGAAGCATTCTTCCCAAAGACTTGTTCCCCAAACCTACCCTATAAATACACAAATGAATACACTTTTCATCATAAAGTCACAAATCAACTCTTCATTAGCTTCTCTCTACAAAATTGTTACGAACTGATCAGCTCTCAATTAGCTTCTATCATAATTAACAATGGGCTCTTCTTCAAAATTTGTTTGCATAGCCGTTGCAATGCTCTTCGCGTTCTCTCTAAAACACTGTCAAGCTTCTCTGACTTCAAGCTACTATGATTATACATGTCCGCAAGCCCTTCCAATCATTCGCAGTGCTATACGAGATGCAATTGCAAAAGAACGCCGGATGGCCGCCTCTCTCATACGCCTTCACTTCCATGACTGCTTTGTTCAGGTAATTAACCATAATATATGTAATACATAAATGGATTCGTTACTGATGTGCATCCAATGACACACCTCATTTGGAATTGATTTGATATTGTTTGAGTTCTGAAATCTAAAATACGTATAAGTGGTACAAGCATATTGAAAAAACACTGTTAACTCAGTGTAAACAACAAATATAATAGCATAAACGCTTACAGGCTTAATTACTCATAATTAATATTAATTAGGTTAATTTTCGAGTAAAATCTAAACGAATTAGTACCTTTTTACTTTGAATAATTAATAAGGGATGTGATGGATCGGTGCTTCTGAAAGACACCCCATGGTTCACGGGTGAGCAAACTGCTCTTCAAAACAACAACTCGATAAGGGGAATGGAAGTCATAGATGCTGCCAAGTGGGCCGTGGAAGCAATTTGTCCGAAAGTCGTATCATGCGCAGATATCGTTGCACTTGCAGCCAGAGACTCTTCTGAGTATGTGAATGGGCCGACGTGGACGGTTAAGCTGGGGAGAAGGGATTCAACCACAGCAAATAGAGATTTGGCTGCTGCTGATTTGCCCTTCGGTGGTGATAACCTGGATGTGCTGATTGCTAAATTTGCTAGAAAGGGACTCAATGCTAAGGAAATGGTTGCGCTCTCAGGTGCACATACAATCGGTCAGGCTCAATGCGGGACGTTTAGGGGACGTATATACAATGAAACCAATATCGATCCGGGCTTTGCCATTCACAGGAGACGTAATTGCCCTTCTTCAAACAATGCCGGAAATACAAACTTGGCACCACTTGACCCTGTGACACCGAACTCACTTGACAATAAGTACTACAAAAACTTGATGCAAAGAAGGGGGTTGTTGCACTCTGACCAAGTGTTGTTCAATGGGGGTGAGACTGATGGCATGGTAGCGAGCTATAGTAGGGATCCATCCTCCTTTTATGCAGATTTTGCTGCTGCAATGGTTAAGATGGGGGATATTAATCCGCTAACAGGATCGTCAGGACAAATAAGAAAGATTTGCAGTGCGATCAATTAATGTTCTCTTCATCTCTTATAATTTATACATTCTTTTATTAATTTTTTAAATGTTTGTATATTGAGTTCTTTCCGAAGAACTGAAAATGTGCTTTTAAAGCAATGTTATTATAAAGTGTAATTATCTATGTGCAAGGAAATCTAGAAGAAATAAATATTAATTTATCGAAACAATTCAATATTATTTGTTACTAAACTGAAGCGTTCTTTCCGGTTTTTTTTTTTTTTTTTTTGTATATATAATTTCTAATCCGATTTTGTGTAAAGTTCAAGGATCCTCTTTAGGAAGGCCTTCAAATTTTTAATTTATGACAAGTTATCTTTCCAACTTTTAATTTTAACAATCAATTTCCTGAATTATATATGCAATCAGTGACAATGACTACTTATAACAGCTAATTAATTTGCTATCAGTATTCTCTTTAACACTTTTACAATTATATTTCAAGTTTTGAAATACAAATGTTGAATTTGAGCCATTAATCTTGTTAAATTTTATGAAAGATGCGTCCAGACTAAAATTTTATGATTTTTGTAGTTTAATTTGTACACGATGAAAAATTAATATATTGAAATTATCTATCGGTTGAATATTCAAATATAAAATAGATCTTGTGTGCAAGTAAATAGTTCTTGGCAGAATCAAGAACTTAAAATATAAACTGAGTATAAAGTAAATAGATAGAGTTGAGAGAATTGACACAAGATATGACAACGTAGTTCAGCAACTAAAGGCCTATGTCTTAGGAGAAACAAATCAAACCCCCTTTATATAAAGAGAAAACAGAAATGGAAACAAAATCACGGTTTTATCTATCAACTGATATGGTGGTTGGTCAACCATCTTGACGGCTGGAGCAGATCAGACAATATTAGAAATTAGGGTTTGCCTTTTTTCTTGTGCTTTATGACAACCGTTCCAACGTTATAAGTCAACCGTGGGCAACGTTTGGACTCTGGTTGTTTTGTGCTTGATTTGTTTTCAAATATATTTTTGTAATTCGAAAGTTTAGATTTCAACCGTTACAACGTCTGATCAACTGTTGTAACGACTGGACTCAGACAGCACAACCTCAAACCCACTTTTTCATATTTTTAGATATGGAAAAAATGAGAAAATTAAAATGGTAAAGTAAACTATTCTTGCTCTTCATGATTCATCTAGCATATGCTTGTGTTCACCATTCATGTCTTGATGCTTTTCTTGCCAATCAAATTGATGTAGCAATTAAACCTGCAAACGTCTCAAACAAAAAAATTGTAAAATTCAATATTTATATGTTTTGCAAATTGGCCAAATAAAGCTTGATGTTTACAACAACACTAAATATATACACCACATATACTATTGTCATTGACAAACAAGTTTGAAGAATTATATATTATCATAAAAAAAAAGGGAAATTATATTCGCAAACGTAAAAAAAAAAAAAATTATCTTTTACAAAAATCAATTAATAAATCATCTATTATTCTAAATAGATCGAGATGAAGTATACATGTATCTTTCCTTCTTTCTTTCTTTTGAGGTAAATGGGCAACTAGCTGACTGACCATTGAATTAATGAATAAAGAAAAAGTATTTTCATCCTACTCAAGGGACCAAGTATACATGTATCTTTCTATGATTATTCGAAGGAGCATAGCCAGTCACGTGAATCTCATGTATCTTCCTCCAATTTTCCTAAATGTTTTTTTATAAACGTGTTGTTTGCCAAGGGATGGCTACGTCACGTGCTGCAGACCATAGAATTCTACGTGCCAATATATATATAATTTTCTTGGTCCATCAAATGTTATAACTACCCCAGTATATCTAATCTATTAATAACAAAACTCAAAAGGGCGATTAATGTTTGACTTGGAATTAAGAAGCAATCCAAAACGGCTGGCAAAGAATTTTGTACATATCTTAATCAGCATCGATCGATATATATATACCCTGCTTGACATTGTTCAAATAAAAGAAATAATTATGGTTGAAGCATTCTTCCCAGAGACCTGTTCGCCGAAGGTACCCTATAAATACACAAATGATACACCATAAAGCCACAAATCAACTCTTAATTAGCTTCTCTCTACAAAATAGTTACGAAGTGATCAGCTCTCAATTAGCTTCTATCATTTTCACTCTATCTCTCTCTCACAATTATCAATGGGCTCTTCTTTTAAACTTACTTGGATAGCCATTGCAATGCTATTCGCGTTCTCTCTAAAGTACTGTCAAGCTTCTCTGACTTATAATTACTATGATTATACATGTCCGCAAGCCCTTCCAATCATTCGCAGTGCTATACGAGATGCAATAGCAAAAGAACGCCGGATGGCCGCCTCTCTCATACGCCTTCACTTCCATGACTGCTTTGTTCAGGTAATTAACCATAATATGTAATACATAAATGGATTCGTTACTGATGTGCATCCAATGACGACACACCACATTTGGAATTGATTTGATATTGTTTGAGTTCCAAATTCTAAAATACTTAGAAGTGGTGCCAGCATATTAAAAAAAACTCTGTTCTACTCAGAATAAACTGCATAATAACGTAAACGCTTACAGGCTTACTCTTGATTAATATTAATTAGGTTAATTTTCGAGTAAAACCGAAACGAATTAGTACCTTTTATTTTGAATTATTAGGGATGTGATGCATCGGTGCTTCTGAAAGACACCCCATGGTTCACGGGCGAGCAAACTGCTCTTCAAAACAACAACTCAATAAGGGGAATGGAAGTCATAGATGATGCCAAGTGGGCCGTGGAAGCAGTTTGTCCGAAAGTCGTATCATGCGCAGATATCGTTGCACTTGCAGCCAGAGACTCTTCTGAGTATGTGAATAGGCCGACGTGGAAGGTTAAGCTGGGAAGAAGAGATTCGACCACTGCAAATAGAGATTTGGCTGCTGCTGATTTGCCCTTCGGTGGTGATAATCTGGATGTGCTGATTGCTAAATTTGCTAGAAAGGGACTCAATGCTAAGGAAATGGTTGCGCTCTCAGGTGCACATACAATCGGTCAGGCTCAATGCGTGACGTTTAGGGACCGTATATACAATGAGACCAACATTGATCCGGGCTTTGCTCTTCACAGGAGACGTAATTGCCCTCGTTCAAACAATGTCGGAATTACAAATTTGGCACCGCTTGACCCCGTTACACCGAACTCACTTGACAACAAGTACTACAAAAATTTGATGCAAAGAAGGGGGCTGTTGCACTCTGACCAAGTGTTGTTCAATGGAGGTGAGACTGATAGCATGGTAGCTAGCTATAGTAGGGATACATCCTCCTTTTATGCGGATTTTGCTGCTGCAATGGTTAAGATGGGGGATATCAATCCGCTAACAGGATCGTCAGGACAAATAAGAAAGATTTGCAGTGCGATTAATTAATGTGCATTCTAAAAAAAAATTGCGCGCATTACTTGTCGATATATAGGTTCTCTGCATCTTTTGTAACTTCTATCTTCAGATTTATATATTCTTTTATTAATTTTTTTATGTTTGTACATCGAATTATTTCCGAAGAATTACTTTTAAGGCTATTTTATTAAAAAGTGTAATAATCTGTGCAAGGAAAGTTAGAAGAGATAAAGTTTCCCTAAACAATTCAATGTTACTAAACAGATAGGGCGTTCATTTCTGTTTTTGTTGAATTTATGCGGAAATAATGAGACAAAACAGAGAGAATATATGATTGAAGTCTGTGTATTGATATGATTTTCTTACAATTATATATATATATATATATATATATATATATATATATATATATATATATATATATATAGAGACTGGCTAAGCACAAAACGTTTGCATCAAGCCCTTGGTGCAAACGTTTTGGTTCTCCTATTTGCAAAGTCCAAACGGTCGATCCAAACCGTTAGATATTTAATCCATATTAAAATGTGCTTGGAGACCAAATTTCACATTTTTTGGAATTTTTTTGCTATTTATTAAGCCACTTTGAAAGTTGCTGATTCGGATGAACAGTAAAAACAGTGCAATAAAATTCTGGACCGTGTGATCAGCAACTTTCAAAGTGGCTTAATAAATAGCAAAAAAATTCCAAAAAATGTAAAATTTGGTGTCCAAGCACATTTCAATATGGAGAACAACTTGAACGGTTCGGATCGACCGTTTGAACTTTGGAAATCCGAAAACAATACGTTTGCATCACACCCTTGGTGCAAGCGTTTTGAGCTTAGCCACTCACTATATATATATAGAGAGAGAGAGAGAGAGATTGACTATGGTGAGTTGTGAAGTAAAACGTCGTTTTACTTCACGCTCATACTCCCTTTTGAAAATCTAAATGACCGATCCGAACCGCTCAACATGTTCTCCATATTGAAATGTGCTTGGAGACCAAATTTGATAATGTTTGGAATTTTTTTACTATTTATTAAGCCATTTTGAAAATCCCAGATCCAGGTGAACAGTAAAAAACAGTAAAAAATTCAGGACCATTCGATCAGCGATTTTCAAAGTGGCTTAATAAATAGTAAAAAAATTCCAAAAATTATAAAATTTGGTCTCCAAGCACATTTCAATATGGAGAACATGTTGAGCGGTTCGGATCGGTCATTTAGATTTTCAAAATAAAAATATGAGCGTGAAGTAAAAATGACACCTTACTTCGCAACTCACCATAGCCCAGCTATATATATATATATATATATATATATATATAATCTGGCTAATATGGTACACGTAGCATAGAGGGCCTCCGTGCTACGGCTCAATATTTGAGTTTTCAAAATCCTAACGGTCGATCCGAACCGTTCAACATAATATTCATACGAATATGTACTTGCAAACCAAATTTTACATTTTTTAGAATTTTTTTACTATTTTTTTAGATAGGTAGAAAATCACTTGATCTGAATGGTACAGAATTTCCAGATCAAGTAATTTTCTACCTATCTAAAAAAATAGTAAAAAAATTCTAAAAAATGTAAAATTTGGTTTGCAAGTACATATTAATATGGAGATCATGTTGAACGGTTCGGATCGACCGTTAGCATTTTGAAAACCCAAATATTGAGCCGTAGCACGGAGGCCTTCTATGCTACACGTAGCACCGTAGCCACTTCCTATATATTACAAGATATCTAAGTTACCGTTTTGTTTCCGTTTGTACTATTTCTGTTTTTGGTACCTATGAACAGTGTACCGTTGGTATTATTGCCTACAATAGATGTTGCCTTTATTGTCTAATTCTAATTCTAAGCCACTTGATCAATGATAAACGACTGAGATCAAATCCCTTCTATATCTTTTTTTTTTTTTTTCAACACTCCGCCTCAAGCTAGGAATATATAGATCATGCAATCTTGGCTTTTTTGTATTTTTTTCAAAATGGACTCGGGTCCAAACCTTTGGTGAAGATATCCATTAGTTGATCTTCACTTTTAACGTATGATGTTTCTATTTCTTTTGCTTGAACTTTCTTTCTAATGAAGTTGTAATCCACTTATATATGTTTGGTTCGCTCATCATGGAATACTAGATTCAATGCAATGTGTCGCGCATAATTAATATCGCAATACATCTTCATAGACTGATCACAGGCAATGCCCATGTCGTTGAGTAGTTGCTTGACCCAAATTAATTCACTTGCGGCTGATATCATGGTATATTATTCTGCCTCCGCCCTAAATCGCAGCGTGCCACACCATTTTGTTTCTTTTTCTTTCATGTGACTAAATTTCCACTTAAAATGAGCAAAAGCTGGTAGTGAATTTCCTATTGAAACTTCTGACCCGATCTGCATCGGAATAATCAAAAATGACATTAGAATTATTATTTTTCATCCAAATTTTTTTGCCGGATTTTTCTTTATATAACTTAAAATTTTATTTATAGCATCTAAATGTGGAGTCCTTAGGTAGTTAAATGAACTTACTAATTTAGCTTACAAAAAAAATATCGAGACATGTAACCGTTAAATAATTAATGAATAAAGAAATGAAATATACATCTTTCTTTCTTTCTTTCTTTAAGATTAGTCGTCAACTAGCCGACTGATAATTGTATTAATGAATAAAGAAAAAGTATTTTGATCCTAATCGAAGGACTAAGTATACAACTATCTTATGTGATTATTCAAAGGAGCTAGCCAGTCACGTCAATCTCATGTATTTAGAACTCCTTTATTATGAAAGATCGTTAATTAAGCGAGTTGCACACCAATGGTCCGGTAAAGCAGCCTCTTATTTTCCAAATTCTTATTATAAACGAGTTGTTTGCCAAGGGTTGGCTACGTCACGTGCTGCAGACCATAGAATTCTACGTACCGATATATCATTTTTCTTGGTCCATTAATTGGTATAACTGCCACACGATATCTAATTAATCAACTAATCATGAGAACGCAAAAAGGGCCATGCATGAATAATTGAATATTAATGTTTGACTTGGAACAAGTAATACAAACGGCTGGAATATCAGTATCAATAATAAAAGTATTAATTATCCCCAGCTTGACATGCTGTGTTAAAATAAATAATGTATTGTTGAACCATTCTTCCCAAAGACCTCTTCACCAAAGGTACCCTATAAATACACAAATGAAACACAACTTCTCATCATACAAATAAACTCTTAATTAGTTACGAACTGATCAGCTCTCAATTAGCTTCTATCATTCTCTC
This sequence comes from Carex kokanica, assembly GCA_025461125.1. Lineage (NCBI taxonomy): Eukaryota > Viridiplantae > Streptophyta > Magnoliopsida > Poales > Cyperaceae > Carex > Carex kokanica. Next base: position 299,160 of record JAJGRX010001456.1, read on the forward strand.
TCTCTCTCTCTCATAATTAACAATGGGCTCTTCTTCAAAACTTGCTTTGATAGCAATTACAATGCTCTTTCGCGTTCTCTTTAAAGCACTGTCAAGCTTCTCTGACTCCAAACTACTATGATTATACATGTCCACACGGCCCTTCCAATCATTCGCACAGCCATACGAATTGCTATTGCAAAGAGCGCCGAATGGCCGCCTCTCTTATACGCCTTCACTTCCATGACTGCTTTGTTCAGGTAATTTACCATAATTTGTAATACATATCTAAATGGATTCCTTACTGATGTGCATCCAATGACCCACCTCATTTGGAATTAATTATTTGATATTTTATTAGTTCTGAAATCTCTGGATAATACATAGAAGCTGTACAAGCATGATTAATATTAATTAGGTTAATTTTCTCGTAAATCTAAAGGAATTCACACCTTTTTACTTTGAATAATCAGGGATGTGATGGATCGGTGCTGCTGAAAGACCACCCCGTGGTCACGGGTGAGCAGACTGCTCTTCAAAACAACAACTCAATAAGGGGAATGGAAGTCATAGATGCTGCCAAGTGGGCTGTGGAAGCCGTTTGTCCGAAAGTCGTATCATGCGCAGATATCGTTGCACTTGCAGCCAGAGACTCTTCTGAGTATGTGAATGGGCCGACATGGACGGTTAAGCTGGGAAGAAAAGACTCGACCACCGCAAATAGAGATTTTGGCTGCTGCTGATTTGCCCTTCGGTGGTGATAATCTGGATGTGCTGATTGCTAAATTTGCTAGAAAGGGACTCAATGCAAAGGAAATGGTTGCGCTCTCAGGTGCACATACAATCGGTCAGGCTCAATGCGTGACATTTAGGGACCGTATATACAATGAGTCCAACATTGATCCGGGATTTGCTCTTCATAGGAGACGTAATTGTCCTCCTTCAAACAATGTCGGAATTACAAATTTGGCACCGCTTGACCCTGTACACCGAACTCACTTGACAACAAGTACTACAAAAATTTGATGCAAAGAAGGGGCTGTTGCACTCTGACCAAGTGTTGTTCAATGGGGGTGAGACTGATGGCATGGTAGCCAGCTATAGTAGGGATCCATCCTCCTTTTACGCGGATTTTGCTGCTGCAATGGTTAAGATGGGGGATATCAATCCGTTAACAGGATCGTCAGGACAAATAAGAAAGATTTGCAGTGCGATCAATTAATGTGCATGCATTCCGAAACAATGTTTGCATCACTTGTTGATTTGTTCTCTTCATCTCTTGTAATTAATTTCTTTCTTCTGATTTATACATTCTTTTATTAAATGTTTTAATGTTTGTACATTGAATTCATTCCGAAGAATTACTAAGGCTATTTAAATAAAAAGTGTAATAATCTGTGCAAGGAAATCTAGAAGAGAGAAATGGTTCTCTAAACAATTCAATATATTCAATATGATGAAATTAGGAATTGAAACAGAAAGTTTGAATGAAAAGGAAAATTGTATATTTTCTGTCTTCTCTCTTTGTTACAGTGTGCTCTATTTATATGAAGAAAAGTAACGGTTGCCTATTGCCTATATTCTGACCTTATACAAAAGCTATAACAGTAACTTTACAGAAATACTGTACCTAAAGATTGAGTTGTTTTTTTTTTAAAAACAGTAGCTCTCTTTTTGTATATCTAAACCCTATGATGGATATCCTAAACGGGTTTGAGGGTTATTGGATCCGTTTAGTCCCTTTTCTCAACACTCCCCCTCAAGCTAGGGTTGTAGATATCGATTAACCCTAGCTTGCTTGTATTATTAGCAAATGGTTTCGGATCAAGGACCCTTGGTGAAAACATCCGCCAATTGATCTTCACTTCGTACATATGGAGTTTCGATTTCTTTTGCTTGAATTTTTTCTCGAATAAAATGACAATCCACCTCGATGTGTTTTGTTCTTTCATGAAATACCGGGTTGGATGCAATGTGTCGTGCCGCTTGATTATCACAAAACATCTCCATTGGTTCTTGAATTTTAATTCTCATATCCTCAAGGAGTTGTTTGATCCATATTAATTCGCTAGCGGTTGACGCCATGGCACGATATTCCGCCTCGACACTTGATCGAGCCACCACGGTTTGTTTCTTGTTTTTCCATGTGGCTAAATTTTCGCCTACAAACGTGCAAAAACCGATTGTTGATTTTCGATCAAAGCTACCGGCCCAATCTACATCGAAATAGCCACGCACTTTGTTAGGAGTTATTGCATTTGATGAAAATTCCCATACCGGGTGTCCCTTTTAAATACTTCAATATTCTATTTATAGCCTCTAAGTGCGGTGTTCTTGGACTATGCATAAACTTGCTAATTTGGCTTACCGAGTATGATATATCCGGACGAGTTACCGTGAGGTAGATTAATTTTCCTACAAGTCGTTGGAATTGATTTATATCATCTAAAGGTTCACCATCTTTGGTGTTTAGTTTGTATTTACCATCTATTGGTGTAGAAGTTGGTTTACACCCTATTTTGCCGGTTTCTTTCAATAATTCTAAAGTATATTTTCTTTGAGATATAGATAAACCTTGGCTTGAATATGCTACTTCTATCCCAAAAAATATTTTAAATAGCCTAAGTCTTTAATGTCAAATTTTTCTTTTAATTGAAGTTTTATGGTTTTAATGTTATCTAAATTGTTTCCGGGTGATAATAATATCATCTACATATACTAAAACAATAGTGGTATTTCCTTCTTCAATTTTGACAAATAGTGAGTGGTCGGCATTACATACTTTAAAATTAAAAGAGATTAAATGAGAGCTTAATTTTTCATACCATGCTCTTGGAGATGCTTCAACCCGTAAATTGACTTCTTTAATTTGCAAACTGAGTCACATTTTTGGTCTTTTTTGTAACCGGGTGGTAATGACATATATACCTCTTCTTTCAAGTGTTCCTTGAAGAAATGCATTTTTAACATCCATTTGGTACAATTTTCATCCTTGGTTTATTGCAACGGAAAATAAAATTCTTACGGTGTTCATTTTGCAACGGGCGCAAATGTTTCATAATAATCTATACCGTATGTTGTGTATAGCCTTTAGCAACCAAGCGAGCCTTGTACCGTTTCCACAGTACCATCGCTTTTATATTTAATTTGTATACCCATACGGGATTTTTTTATGGCCTCTTCATAGTGATTTGGCTCTTGTTCTTTTTCAATTGAGGTCAAGAAGGTTCTATGGTTGGAGGAGACATTACCATATTTAATAAAATTTTGGATAGGATATTGTACCTTGTAGGTTATAAAATCCCTTAGCCCTTATGAAGGTTGAGTTGTTCGAATCGACCTTCTTATCGGTGTTTCTCCTATGATTTGATCTCCTCTATTTGAGGAGATTTCTTCTATTTCTTCCTCATTTTCACTTTTATTTTCATTTTCATTTTCGGCTGGTATTTCAACTTCCATTGGTCTTACCTCTTCTATTGATGGATTGAATTGGGGTAATGTACTTTCCTTGGAGAACTCTCTAATAAATTCCTCATTATTTTTTTCTTTGTAATATGGTTCATTTTCTAAAAAGGTTACATCCCTAGAAATGTATAATTTTTCTCCTTGGGATTATAGCTTTATATCCTTTTTTTTGTGATGAATACCCTAAGAAAATAGCCTTAATAGAAGTGTAATCCAACTTGTCTTGTTTATTCTTATGTACATAACATGTGCACCCAATATTTTCAAGTGTTCATATTAAGTTTTCTTTGATAATAATTTCTAATGGGCTTTATAATTCAAAATTAATACTTGGCAATCTATTTATCAAATATGTTGCGGTGAGAACGGCATCCGACCAATAAGTTTTTGGTACATTGTTTGAAATAAAAGTACTCGAGTCATTTCAAGCAAGTGCCTATTTTTTCTTTTCGAAAACCCCGTTTTGTTGTGGTGTATAAACACATGTTGTTTGATGTACAATTCATTTTTCTTTAATAAGTTTGAAAATTTTTGGTTTACAATTCCATTCCGTTATCGGATCTAAAAATTTTAATTTTGCTTCATATTGGTTTTCTATGACGTTATTAAAAATCTAAAATTGTGAGAATACTTCAATTTTATTTTTTAGTAAATATAACCAAGTTGTTTTAGAAAAATCATCAATAAAATAACAAATATTTGTATCCATTATAAGAATTAATTGGGGCGGGACCCCAAACATCCGAATGGACCAAATCAAAAGGTTTTCACTTTTACAACTTGATAAATTAAAAAGGTAATCTAGTATGCTTTCCTAGCTTACATGTCTCACAACTACTATTATCTAATTTTGAAAAATTAAATAGACTCTTTAAAATCTTGTCGGAAGGATGCCCAATTCTTCTATGCCAAAGTATGCTTAATTCTTCTTTTTTGGTTGTATTGAGATTGAATTTTTCTTCACTCAAAAAATTAAGCCCATTTCTAGAAATTCTTCACCAATCATAATTTTTGTCATCCGATCCTGAAAAATCACATTTTTTGTCAAAAAATAAGTTCACAATTCAACTCTTTTGTGATTTTACTAATGGATAATAGATTTGATGAGCAATCTTTTATATAAAAGACATTTCTAATTATTTTTGAAAAAATATTTATTGAGCCTTCTCCAAGAATTTCCATTTGTTCACCATTTGCAACCATAACAAATTGTTTGGTTTCAAATTTTCTAAATGAGGTCAATAAATTTATATTACCGGTCATATGGTCAGTTGCACCCGAATCCAATATCCATCTAGAATTTTTAGGAAAAGTTGACAAATTTGAGATGGAAATCATACCAGAGGTCTTTTAATTTATGTTTTTTTATTTAGCATCACGGATAGCTATTGGAGTAGTTACTGCACGGGATCCAGAGAGTCGGATGGAGAGGTTTTAACAGCTGGTTCGGATCCGGAACCCTCACTTCCTTCCGCAAAAAACCCTTTCTTTTTTTCGCCCTATTTCGTTCCCAGCCGCCTCTCTCCCCCTTGCGATCTCCACCTTGTTGCGCCACTTTGGCCGGAGGTGAGGGTGGAGAAACCAGCAAGCCTCCTTGCGGTGCCCTTCTCTTTGCAATGCTCATATTTTTCGGCTGCTTGGTCTCCTCTCGCCTCCGCCCGATAGCTAGGGTTATGGTTTGATCTGGTGGATATGAACCCCTTTGATTCTGGGTTTTCAGGTGGGGTGACCCCATTATTCTCTTCTCGTTCTCTCCTTGAATCATGGAAGCCACTTCATCAGGAGATGGAAGTTCGGCTAGGAGGAGAATTTGCGATCTCACAGCCTCATAGGTTGAGTCAGGCAAGCTAGAAACTGAAAACCTCATCTTGTTCCTCTCGTTTTTGAATTTCAGCAAGGTCAGTGGTAGG